>OX336418.1:35766236-35900737 GCA_946903255.1 Schistosoma spindalis
TTTATTTTCCGTTTTCACAATTAAGTGAAAATGGTTTTCCATTCTGCGGTACACGGTACAGAGAAGTCCTCGAAAATTCATTATTCAGGTGCTGCTACAATAGTTTATCTATATTTGCATCGCAGTCTAGCAATTCTTTACATTTAGCCATACACTAGGAGTAGACAAGTAATTTGTTTTTTATATGAAATATCGTCATATAAAAGAGGTTGTCGTCAAGGCTACCAAAACTGCGCAACCGTAATAAGTTTTATGTTTTTCTCTTTATTGTGACTTTGGCTGATTTTCACTGTTATTTTTACGGCAGAAATAGGTTGATGGTGAAAATATTAGCCGTCCTGAGAGTTGTATATGTTATTTATATGCTTTGAATGATTATAACACATATCGAGATGTTAATGTTGCCCTCTACAGTTAGATATATAAACCACCAAATTATCATATTGCAGGAAATAAGTTGGATTCGTGTGTATGAGGGGCAATTATGATCCCAGAGACTAGGCAAACATAGCTTTACTACCTATTGTCCAGAGTTCCGGAACTGACAATCACTTACACTTTATGTGAGACTGAAGGCGAAATGGGCATCAGTAATGAAAGATTCCACAGGACGAATAAATCTAAGTTCCCATAGCAGTCTTTATATATTTATATATGTTTTGTGTTCACGGCTCCGAAGTGCAGTCTGTCCAAAGAACCAAATAACTCAAGCCATGGATGTTGTGAACCAAGCTTTTCTACGTAACGTAAAAGATAAAGTAAATAAGTGTGGATGGAGATCCAAAGAAAGGGAGTGCCGAATTCACATTAGACATGCGAATTAATACCGGTTTCTGTTTTTACATTAGCTTCTCGTAAACATTTATAGTGGAATAATTATTTCCCGCCTATCTTATTTCTAGCTGATTTCTCAAGTGTTCACAGACCTAACTGTAAGATTTTAATTCAGCAAAATTATTCTTATAACATTGGTACGTATTCTGAATTCATAGGTTGGATGATCGCTATGACATAGGGCACTTGTTTGTATTTGACTGTTCTGACACTGCAATTGTAGTGCAAATGTGTCATTTTTCCTCCTTGTAGGACACTGTGGATGAAAGTTCAACACCAACCTGATGTACTTTAGTAAACCTCATGAGTAATTGTCAAGAATTGGAAGTTCTTTATTAATGGATAGCTTGCGCCTGTCTAAACTTGAATAAATGTTTTCATTTGCAAGGCACCAGTCTTTTAATTACGGCAATGCTTATCTTTTGTGACATACCGGAATTTGATCCATGTACAGGGTTACAGTATTTGGTGAACAGTCCGTACGACGAATCGTCTGTGCACCGACCTGGAAATCGTTACACATGAACGCATGACAACATCCCTATGTCTCACATCCATATAAGACTGCGCAATACACTCCCCTGCCGTAACGCTGTAAGAAAAATTTAATGGCCATATAAATGAATCCATGTAAACGTCAAAGGATTACAATATTAGAACTTTCTGTTATAAAGAAGCACAACTACGGTCAGTGAGAACAATGGATTCTGACGATGTAGCTGCATTATTATCATCAATTGAACTCGGAAATTGTGCACATAAGTCTTCTGATTCTTCGAGGCATGAACAAATAATTTTACTGGCCAGAGATTCACTAAGAGCATGGACTGAGTGGTAGTTATTAGTGAACTCTATCCCCTATAGAGGTCGACATGTTGTCCAGCGCACGAAGTACAAAGTCTGCTATGTATTTCCTTGTCCACCGGCTGTTGCGCCGAAATACGTCTACAATACTTATGGAGACAAAGAAACACACACCTCCATGAATAATATCTTTGGAATGTGCATAGTATATATGACTACAGGTAACAGCGAGCCCAAATCGACTTCTTAGGAATCTAGTTATCTCTTATATAATCATATGCCAGTGGGAAATGGGTTCTTAGGTGTTAGTTCTTCTGAGTAAATCTGAATACAATTTGTTATGAAAAGCGAAACGCGAATGTCATATCGCTTGGCTTTTATGAGATGTTCCAAGCAATTACGTGCATCAGGATTTCTGAAGCAGAGCAAATGATTTGTACAGTTAACACTTAACTTCCTGAAAAATGCTCTAAAGACATAAAACGAACACAGTATCATGTTGATATGAATGTGTGTAGACTGTACCGTGAAAATTTCGGTCGCTGTCGAATCCATAACGAAAGTGTGTGTATCGTAAGTACCTCACATTATGTCTTTGAAGCACTCCAGTAGTTTTACTACGTCGTTGCGTCGTTCTTGACTGCAAAGAGCATACATAGAAGTATGCTCTTGCCTAAGACTATCGGTAGCAACTAGCTGGAGTAGTGGAAAAATTTAAGGTAAATTTTTGTTATTCTTTACTCAAGTTTTGTGGTCCGGGAAGTCGAATCAATACATACTCCCTACGACTAAAGTAAATCATAGATGTGTTCCCATTTTCATTGAACACCCTTACTTCAGTGTTTGCCTGAACGCACTGTAAAATGTTATTGATATTTTGAGTGTCTAAACTCAATTAATTAGGATGTGAGTTTAACAACATGGGTACAACTGTGATCGCATTTTGGTAATATCGTCCTTGATAAGCTGTTTATGGAACTTCCAAAAAACCAGATGCCGTAATCTACGAGTTGGCATATCGCTCATTAGAAACGTTCTTAAATATAAGCGGTCACGTGACGTCAACTCTCGTCTTGAAGGATCTACAGAAGTATATCCTTCTGTGCAAGGATGGTTGTGCACGGTCTTAATAGAGGTGACTTTTAGCTCACCATTTACTGCACGGACCCAAAATCAAGATTGACAAGGACAACACTTCGACCTGAAGGATAAATTCACTCGAACTAAGGCATGCGTAGATGATCGATGTCGTCTTCTTTGTCCAGGTCGTGGTGGTGAGTTAGAAGTTGTATGAGATTTGGAAGAATGATGATCATTATCATCATTTACATCCTAAAGACAAGCATCAGATTCTGACGAACCATAGCTCGTAAACAAATGCGTTTATCTCCATTAGTACAGACATACATGGGGAAAAACACTTTAGAGGTAGGTCATCATTGTTCTTTTGCGTACTGACATAGCATACTTAGTGTGTGTACACAATGCAAAAATGATTATCAAAGACAGAAGCCAGATTACCTTATGTACGTCTTCCAAACAGGTCTCGAAATTGTCCCGACATGTAAATCGTCGCGATAACATATAATCATTGAAAATCCGTCCGATAAAATGTATCATCACGGTTTTTTCGTTTTCGTTGCTTGAAGAATGCGTGGAATTACGGTCAACTTCGTTAATAGTACTGCTCTAATAGACCTAGTCCTTAAACTGTAGATTTGTCTTATGTAGAAGTCACATCATTCTCTACACTGACTCATCTTACGTAACGACCACCAATATATTTAATATGAATAAAAGCGATGAGAAAACACATGAAAGTGACCACACCTGCAAGGCCGAGCCATGCCATTCCATGAATTCAATTTCCAGTGAATGATAAAGCGTTCACCATCATTGATCTTCTCTTAGTGTTACATGTTGAAAGTCTGTTTTTCCAGTCGTCTCGTGTTGAGCTTTTTTGATTATGGGGTTAGTGTTCAGTGCTACTACAAATGGACGTTACCAGACATGGTGTAGCTGTACTCAATTCAAGTCTAAAAATGTTTTGAGTCGACCGCCTCTGCAAAACTTTACGAATTGTCGAAATGACGCACTAATCACTTTACGACAACTTGACCTTCAGGTACTCAGCAACCTCCATCAGTTGACGTCACCCCCGAAGCGTTGTCAAGGATTGTTTGACTGTCGAATGATTCCTAACTACATTGAGTGACCGAATTCACTTTTGGCCAACCTCAGCGTTTCAGGAGCCAATCGGCGTGATTTAGAGAATACGGGTGGTTCTGTAGTCATGATGTGATGTATAACGTTGCTGGTTACACACGGCGACTTCGGTTGCGGTTGGTATATCCCAGAATACTTATCGAGTAGTGGTTGATAGAATGGGTCTCTCGTGTGTTTAATTGTGACTGGAGATAATCTGCAACCAGAAAAAGAAGCTACGCAAACAGATAAATGAGTATTTCCGTCTACTAGCCTCCGTTTACGTTTATCGACGATTAAATTATGGTGCTGTAGGAGGTCCATACCAATGATTGGCATAGAAACATCTGCAACAACAAGATTCCAGTGAATGGGTTTAAGTAAACCCACATTAAGGTAAACGTACCTTTTGCCATACGTAGCGATAGGCTTTTCGTTTGCCGCCTGTAGATTTAAAACCGATTCGCGAAGCCGTTCGTTATAATTCGCTGGGAGAACGCTAACTTCTGTGCCAGTATCGACGAGGTAGCGAACCTTCGTTGTCACATTTGTGACGCATAACAGACGGGTATGTCCGCCGGCAACGATTGCCGTTAACGCGTGCCAGCCTGGAAGTTCCCGAATCGTTTTTTGTGTTCACCTGTTTTGAGTTGGGAAAATTGCAGGGTTTTCTGAAATTTCTGGAGGACTTTCCATACTGGTTATGACACCAGCACCAGCTGGGGCTATCCGTCTCTCGTGGTCTAGAGACGGATCGCTTACGTGAAGTGTTTCTTCGTGGGGCGTGTGATCGTTCACAGTCATCTTGAATTAGTTGAGTTTTTAAGTATCTCGTAGGAACGTTGTATTGAACTTTGCACTGCTGTTTCCGCAACACCCAGTGTTTCTTTAAATTCAGCCTCATCTTGACCACAACCAGGTGGTGATCTGAAGCTATGTTGAATTTCCAGATCTCTACACAAACAATGGAAATGCCGTAATTCAGGGTATACAAACATTATATACTACAGTCACAAGACTTGAAATACAGTATGGTTGTTTGACTAATTCAGTCCAACGGAGATTGATTCGAGTATAAAGCTTCGCGTGTGATTCCCAAGGTCACTCTTCCTTGTATCACTTATTAGGCAGAAAGCTAAGTAAGTTAGACTACCTCTCATTCCTTTTTATTTTAACCACTAAACGCCTGTTTTTTAAACTTTCAACAACCAATTTAAGCAAACATAAACCTGAAGTTACTCATCATCAAGGTATATTAAGTTTGTGTTAAAATAGCGAAATTTACAATATTACCCCGAAGTTTTCCATGAATTTCCCTAGCTTTGGGGAAAACTGTGGATTATCACAAGACTTTGTAGATAACCCCAAGATTTTCAAAAAATTGAACAACTTTCCCCACAAACTCGAGCGATTGGGACGACACCAGAAGTTATCCCAGTTTAAAGAGTTACTCTCAGTTTTAGTCATCAAAATTGTATGTGGTCTGGGATACTGCCCGGCTAGCCAGACCTAATCAAGTAATGATGAAAGACAGTTTATGGCATAGTTCTGTGGTATTTAATCGTTACATGCCTACGTGTACCTGTCCTCCATGACTCCGTTAATCGGATTCTAGAGCTATTGTTACACAGTAGATAAGATGCTATTAACTTTAGCTCGGTATTATAACCATTTACTCCTGCTATAATTCTCCCTTTCTTTCAAGATATAAGTTCGAGGGAATTCTGTAACGGGTAATTTCTGCTTATATTTTTCCTAATTGAGCTGCTTCTCATTATGATTCATCTCACCTGTTTTTCTATTCCTGTATAATTTTGTTCTTTTATTATGCTCTTTCGTCACCAGCCACTTTGAAATCCTCAGCATTTGTTATAGGTCCCATAAACTCACTTGGAATCAGACTATTGTAAGTAGCCACCACAGAGTTTGTACATGCTTCACAAAACCACGTTTTATATTTGTCAAATTGGATGCCTCAGTTGACAGCAGATCAGCAACTAGGTCGCTAACAGATGTATTTAGTGACCATGATGAATGAATAGTTGTAAAGAAAGTCGACGAAAAGTGGAGCAAAAATGGTAATCAACCATAAAAGAAGACTGTCAGATTTGCTGTATTTAATAAAAATCTGATTCTATTGTGAACCTTAATACTAAATAGCAAGTTGAAGCACAAATTCAGCAAGCTAGTAATTCGGTCGGAACCCAAAATGATGAATTGTCTAATAAAAGCTTTTCAGAAAAATTACTTCTGTTGCGCATGGACACAGCAAAGGTTTGAGAAGTACAAATCAAGTTGGGACAGTGCTTACAGTTCGTAAAACGCGTTTGATTGCTAGATATGTTCATGGGAAATATTCGTTCGCGTAAACTATCCCAATAACATCTTAATAAAAACACCTTTTGTAGTATTGTTTTACTCCCTGTGATAGTGGCCCTTCAGGAAACACTACAGTATTTTTAGTTAACTATTGAGGAATGATAAATTACATCTAGTTACCTCATTTTGTTAGTTTTCCTTAGCGTATGTGTATATGACGGTTTAATTATTTTTTACCTAATCTTTTCACAGATTAAATTAATGTCGCATAAGCGTCCTGAGCACTCACTTCCTCCTGAACTGGTAAACTATCGTAGTATTCTCCTTTATTTCTAGTACTATAACAGTGATGAGGCCAAGAAATATAGTTCAAAGTGAGTTTCGTATTTCTTAATTTTTTGTAGTTCTCATATTATTGATATTCAAACGCGTATCACAGAACGGGCTTTAGAATTACTTGCGTTGCCTGAAGATGAAGCATGCATGATTTTAGATATTGGGTAGAAAACAACCGGTTTTTCTCATTCATTAATTCAGATGCGGCTCCGGTTTAAGTGGTGAAACTATTACTGAGAATGGTCATCACTGGATTGGCGTTGACATAAGTAAAGATATGCTTGAGGTTGCATTAGACAGAGAAGTGGAAGGTAGTTTAGTACTTGGTGACCTTGGTTGCGGATTGCCGTTTCGCGGTGGATCATTTGATGGGGCCATTAGCATTTCAGCAATACAGTGGCTATGCAATGCGGACAGATCCTCTCAAAATCCCATTGCGCGTCTAAGAAGATTTTTCGTCTCGCTTTACAGCAGTCTTACTCGTGGTGCACGAGCAGTTTTACAGTTTTATCCGGAATCCATAATTCAAGCAGATCTATTGCAGAATGAAGCTACGAGAGCTGGATTCACAGGCGGCCTTGTAATTGATTACCCTAACAGTACGCGAGCAAAAAAGTAAGTTCGATTAATTCAGATGATGTTACACTGTTAGGTCGTAGCTAAAGTTCATATTTGTCTTGGAAATTTTCAAGTCAGGCATCGCATTTAGGGATAACCTTTTTCATCTTTGAGAGTGTTTACGAAAACTAAAATACTTTTCTGAACTCAATCGCCTTTTGTGGAATCATAAGACTTCATCGAACAATTAGACTGTTTCCTGTGCAAATGTACTGTTTGTCCATAATGTGATAGTCATTCTCTATATTAAAATTTTAAGATATGTATTGGATATATACTTAATCATAGTTTAGCGTCTAATAGTGTACTTCTGGTATATTAACATTTCTTTTTCGACCCTTATCCATCTGTAATGCCCAGACTAAGTATCTCTCTAATTACTATGGAATACTAGTACTTGAATTTATATGTTAGTATGAAAATTCGGGGTCAAAATTTAGGCCAACTTGAGCTACTTTGAAAAACTATTTCTAATTGTTGTAAAACGTGTGTGGTTTAAAGCTGGGAACATAAATCAGTGTTTCGTTACAGATTCACAATTTTAGTAAAATTTAAATACACTATCCATAGGTAACTTCTCTAATTGCACTTTAAAAAGTGGTAATCACTCAGTACCATCACAATAAAAAAGTGCTAGCGAAGTAAAGTTTCATGTACTCAAGTCCTAGTCACACTTTTTGCTAAGGTTGTTAGTAATATCTGGTTTTTCAAACAGAGGCATGTAGTGGGCCTTCAATCACACTTCTGTTTCCTACGATCTCCAGTCGACCTGAGTGGCAAGTTAATGTAAGTCTTCCAGCTCTTTACGAAGTTGAGAAAGCTATAAGAAATCTAAATTGTGAAAGAGCAGCAGGCCCTGGCAGGTTTACCCCTGAGGTTTTTAAGGATGGCGCTCCAGTATTAGCAGTGAGATCGACTGAGATCTTAGCTAGAATCTGGAGACTGGATGTAATCCCATCTGACTGGTGTCAATCACTGATTGTGCCAGTTTATAAGAAAGGACAAAAGTCCTCCTGTGACAATCACAGAGGAATTAGTTTGACTAATATAGTGTCTAAAATATTAGCTTCAATAATACTTCGACGTCTAACCAAAGCTCGTGAAGAGCAGACTAGAGAAAACCAGGCTGGTTTTTGACCTGGACGTGGTTGTATGGACCAGATATTCACACCACTTCAGGTCCTAGAACATATACACACATTCAGATGCCCCACAACCGTAGTATTTCTCGACCTTAAGGCGGCATTTGACTGTTGATCGTAAGGTTCTACGGCAGTGTTTGTCACTGAAAGGAGTACCAAAGAAGTACATTAACCTTGTAAAGGCTCTCTACTCTAACACAACTGGTCGAGTGAGAGCTTATGGCAAACTCATCAGAATTGATTACCTCAAGTGGTGTTCGTCAGGGCTGTCTACTTTCTCCATTCTTGTTTAACTTAGTTGTTGACGTGCTTTTAGAAACGACACTTTCCTCATCTAAATTTCCAGGGGTTGCACTTCTACCGAAAGATTCACTTGTTGACTTAGAGTATGCCGATGACATAGTTCTATTTGGTGAAGACGCTGACAGAATGCAGAGTCTGCTGACCACTCTAAGCAACAATGCAGGCATGTTCGGCATGCAATTTTCTCCCTCGAAATGCAAAATGCTGCTTCAGGATCAGGTTGCACCGCCACCCGAACTAATGATAGGGAGTGAAGTAGTTGAGTGTGTCGACCGCTTCACTTACCTTGGAAGTCTCATCAGCCCTTGTGGTCTGATGTGTGACGAAATCTCAGCACGGATACAGAAGGCTTGACTAACTTTTGCCAACTCGCGTCATTTATGGCATAGGCGAGGTATCCGTCTATCAACCAAAGGACGGGTTCTGTCCTACTTCATGGAGGTGAAACATGGCCGGTAAGAGTAGAGGATATTCGTAGGCTACTAGTATTTGATCATAGGTGTATTCGAAGCATTGCTCGTATATCCTGGGACCACCGAGTAAGTAATGTAGTCGTTAGGAAACGGATACTAGGTAAGGGCGGTAAATCAATTGATGAAGTAGTGAAACTTCATCAGTTGAGATGGTTGAGACACGTGTTACGTATGCTCAACCACCAACTGCTCTGACGTGCAACTCCGCTCGTAAGCGGAGTCCTTTAGACACAATACCATTTTTGCTACATTTGCCTATACACTGTTTTCCACTTATTTCAACTTTCTTTGCGACACAACTTACAGCTAAGTCATTTCGGTTCTCCTACATCATCTAGTTTCACGAAATAACTGCTTTTCCAAAATTTCTCTTCAATACAAAATCATAAATTTTGTGTTGTGTATTTTAGGTAAATACCTAAATTATTATTAAGGATCTGATGTTCTTTATGAAAGCAACAAGTTACTCCGCATTATTTGTCAGTTTTAGCGTACATAATTATTTTATTGAAGTTCATTCAGTTTTTGACACAAATTGACGTCATTCATCTTTAGGTACTTTTTGGTACTGGATGTTTGCAGCACTCGCCGTATCCCGCAGCCACTTACAGAAAATAATGAGATGTCAAATCATAATCGGAACAAACTAGAGACCTTGAGAGAATGTAGACAGATGAAGAAATTGCCAAAACACAGTGTAGCTTGGATAAAACAAAAAAAGCAGCGTGCCAGGGATCAAATGAAAGAAGTTGCTCATGACTCTAAATATACAGGACGCAAGCGTCGTGCTAGGTTTTGATACGGTTTCTTATTGATTTATTTAAATTTATGACCTGTATATTGTGTACCTCGTTTACAATCATCATGGGATTTGACTTCAAAGTTGCTGTTCAATCGATTCCCCAACCAGTCTTCTCCAACACCTTCATGTTTTTTGATATCTAATTGTCAGTGTTGAAATTGAGCAAAATTTGTAAAAATTTAGTTACTCGAGTTTCTCCCTCAGATTTATTAGTTCCACTGTAGTTTAATATCTTCCAATACATTAATTTCATACTTAAGAAATATGTGATAGTTTTCCAATCAAAATCGTGTTTTACAATTCTCTAAGTGATTTATTAGCTAATGTTTTATGTATTTACCGCTTGCAATCGAAATCATTACTTACGTGTCGATCATTAAGATTTGTATTGAATGATATATCATTTTGATTGAGTCCGTCTTTCTTGTTATTTGTAACATTTAATGACATATAATGAGTGTCCACACTATGAGTGGCATGTTCTAAAATGTTTGTTGTACTCTTTACTGTTATCACTTTTAATCTTATAAAGCAGTGTGAAATATCTGTATTCATTGCGAATATTTGATTTCCAATAATGTATTCATGAGTTTCGTTGACAAATTAAAGACTTATTCTCAAATAATGTGGTTGTGAACTAGTGAGGAAAAATCAAAGGGATTATTATAAAAAAATAAATTTTCGGCAATGTTTTAATTTGGATATATATTTGTTTTCTATTAGAATTAACAGGTGAAGTGACCTAGTTTGGTGAGGTTAGAAAAAGATATTGACATTGGCCAGTGCAACTAGAAAGACTGGTTTAAAGCAGCAGAACGAAGATTCTAGAACACTATCAATAATGTGAATGATAGTAAAGTTATTTTTAGTTATTCAGATATACGTAGCATAGAGCCATTGCACATGTATGTATCAGTTCGAGCCACTGTGCTATATCAGCATAGTGAAATATCAAGAAAATACCAGGGTATTAAAAGTAACAACAGTGAATAACTTCATGAACTGGTGTTTTGGTTTGGCTTCGCGGTGCTTTCTTACAATCTACTCTAATATCAGTTGTCATTCTGCGTGGAGGTGGGCGGTTATTGGGTATACGCAATACATATCCTAACCGCTATAGTTGAAGTTGTACAATTGAATTGATCGATCTGGGTTCTTCACCTATTACCCTGTGTTTAACCTCGACTTTGCTCACTCACTAGACCAATACTTCGAGAGCTTCTACGATAAAATAATGATAGTTTATTAATATTATCCATTTTCAAAGGCTATATTTCATGATCTTAGAGTGATGAAGAGCTAAGGGCTGCTTGTTAAACTCGTTCTTTGATTGCGAAACAGTCATGTTGAAACAATTTTGGTTATGATTTAGCTTGTTCACCCAAGAAACCTGTATGAAAAACATAATGCAATAGGCGGAAAAGTTGATGCGCCTAAAAACGTATTAATAATTCTCGCTCATTGATAAGGTGAAGACACCTGACTATGAACTTAACAGTTAGGTTTTATAAACAAATATTTCGAGGAATAAGTAGTACTTGGTAGTTTAAACGGAAACAGCACGAGTTGGTTAAATGGAGGACTTGGCATTCAGAAGTTTCAAAGGAGGTAGTGGTAATTACCGTTTACTGAATGCTTCAGAGTTGGTTGGTTTCATGTTTTAATTTAGTTACAATCTAAATTAAAACGAAGTTTACTGATGTTTAAACTAACAGCTCACCAACCTACCTAAAATACTATGTAGGAGGAATACATTTGTCAGTCGCTTCGATTAACCGCGTTTTTATCAAGATAGTCAATAACTGAAGATGTACCTACGGAACCGTGTTTTAAACATCAGAATATCCTGTTTCATTATAATGGTCAAATTACAAGGTTTCCTTAATACCCTATTCAACCTTACTTGAACCTGCTGAACGACTATCTTAAGGGCTTTGGGAGCAAATGAGTAGAAAGTCTAATTGATTCTTAGCACTAACTTCGACAACTACCCGTCCAAAAAAGATCACAAGTGCTCTAATTTTTTGCTAACACCCGAGTTAATACAGACGGAAAAGACGATCACATTACAAAGTGGTTTGGATGAATCTGAACGACCATTTTGGCCGTTGCGCGTATGGGATTACACTTATTAAAGGACTAATTAGTGTGGATATTCTGTAATGTTATCAGGGTCATACAAACGGATTAACAACACAATATTAAGCTGTAGTTAATGACCAGGTGTTATGTACAATACTTCCATTTGAGCCCCAAAGTATACTTAATTGACGTCTACCGCTCGGTCTTCCAAACACTTACAGGTGCTCGAGATTTTAAGTCTAACCCAATTCAGTTCTGTATACTTACGTTAATTACCTGCATAACAACTAAAATGAGCAGACCCAGATGGTACATAGCAAAATACAGACCAGTCAGTTGCTAAAAATATTAGCTAACAGGGATGTTTTTATGAAACATCTGTAGGGGTAGAAACAATAATGTCATCATAAATGCGTATACCATCACAACTCCAGTATATGAAACTAGTGACAGACAAACCCGTAGGTACTACTCATGTAGGACCCACGAGAGATCTCGCCCAAGACCTGTCTACAGCGCTTTCTTACAACGTACTAGGAAGCGCTTAATATGTCAATGAAGCTAAGGCCAGAAGCTTGAGATTTTTTGATGACTGATCAGTTTTTAAACTAGTAATACTTCTAGTGGTCTTGTTTTTGCGAATGTCTACTCAGGCTGACGAATTATCGTTACCCGTAACGGAGCGACATATGAAGTATGACACCAATTTTATAGGTTCCTAACACCATAACATGAGCATTAACATTGGATCAAATGGCATGAGGTAAAGTACTGAATTATCCCTGACATTCATAAGGTATGAGAAACAGAAAATTATTAACATCTCGGAATATCTGGTGTTCCTTTTCAACGTAAAAACAACAAGTTTAAAAGTTGATCTACACGAGGTTAGTGTAAAAATACTACTTATTCCCGGTTATACAAAATGATAAGTGGCAGATATGGGTTGATAAAAGTGTGTATTATAAGATTATACACTAAAATCGAGGACGATCATAGTAAAATATACACTTATTCCAATGAGATAATCAAGGATCTCGATAGGAGATAGAAAATAAATAATCGGGAAAATAAATAGACCGAGACAGCTAGACAATTAAGTGACGACATCACTGAATTTTTAATAGCATGAAGTTTATCTCAACAGCACTACACTGGGTTTGCCTCTCCGTCACTGTCGAATTTGAGATCTGCTAGGGTTTCCATTAGATAAGAGCGAAGTTGAGGCAAAGATGCTACACGTCCATAGAAATCGTCCACACGATACTTGTTAAATATTGCCTGTGAATATTATAGATTAGTAAAGTAAGACATACTCGGTATTTCGAAGGAGAATTTTGACGATAAGCGGCCCGAGCGAGAATCTGCAGATGATCACGTATATCATCCAACTTGTAACCACTAAGATAAGACAGTTTATCACACCAAGCCGTTTCAAGTTCTGAAGTGCCTAGACACAGCGCTCGAGACAGGCACAACGCAACCACAGAGCGGAGGTTCCCTGGAAGATATGCAAGATCATACTCTTGTATCGTAAGTTCCAAGAAATATTTAGCCAGGTTGTGCATAGTCCTATCAGCCTGGAAAGAAAGGTCAAATAAGACAGACTTACATCCACAGCCTTTGACAAGCGACGAAGAAATACTAATGGAGTTGGAATCGACAAATAGAAATCAGTCGATTGCAATATAACTTGTTCGGTGTTTCTTATGTCACTTTTAGAATAGGTATTGTTTGTAATTGATGAAAAGTCGCTTATATCGGGTGGATACATTTCTTCGAATTTGGCAGCAATGAATAATGATGCCACGCCTATCAGTTGAAACCCATCCTTAGTCAAGCTTTTTGAATTTTTCTATACGTATATAATTATAAGGACACAACATACCAATAAATAACGGTCCAAAATACCAACACATAAATAGAGGGTCTCAGGCTGCAGTTTATAACTGTAGTGTACTTGGACCAGCCAGTTAACTAAGATGTAACGCATTCTAGGAGTGATTTCGCAATTTGTGGCCATGTAGTCAGCTACTAGGGGTTGCACTAACAGTTCTCTATCTTGAAGATAATTAAATATTCTTTCAGAATAAGGGTAAACCGAAGCGGCATCCCCGTAGTCGTTTCGGTCAACCTCCAAAAATTCCTCTGCCATCTGAGACGCTAAACATTCTGAACGAATGAGTCTCCGGCTGGCTCGAAACTCCTTGAGTTGGTCAATTTGTTTTTCAGTCGTAACGTCAGGAGTTGAACCATCGATACTCATGTCGAGTTGTTTTTCCTTTTCTGAAGCGAAATAATAGCATGATTACTAATCTCACTTGGTTCCAAACATTTTTCATCCTTTAAGCCTTTTGACTTTTCAGCTTCTTTTGGCAAGATACTAGCAGCCTTATTCTTAATATCACCTAGGGCTGCGCGTGACCTCGTTGACACACCCGTGCTTTTGACTTTTTGAACGAGATTATCCTTAACACCAACGGCAGCATTTTCATTGGCCTGAAATTATGCTGAGAAAACATTTACTTCTTACGTAAACTCCGAAACGGCTGCGAGTCAACATTATGGGGATTTTCAAAATGCAGCTGACCGATCAAAACTCGTACCACCCGCCAAATGCAACGAACTGGTCCTGAGAATTATTCAAACAGCGAAATGGTTCAAATGGTTCAAATGATTTTGGATGGAATAGAAGAATCTGTCGCTTAACGAGCTCCCGTGTCTAGTAGCAGTGGATCACCAATACCTTGAAGCAGAAATCTAGATATATCTTTGATAAAAGAAAAAAATAGTAAGATACGGATTTCAGAATCTGATTTGTGTAGTAAGGACAGAAGGTATCCGGCCTATGTTATTCCTTTTCTAGTATGCTTCTATGAGTGTCCTATATACTCTTGAATGAATCAATTGAAGGTGCGGACGCAATTGCTTTGGGCAATAGGTTCTGAGTATTGATGACTCGGTGTGAAATCCTGTGTTCCACGGGTATTTTGTTCGTTCTCGGCTTTTCTACTCGCCCGCTATTTCCTTTGAGATGTCCCGATCTATTGGGAAGAAAAGGAGAAGATATAATAGGTGCAAAATCATTTCTCAGTATTCTATGCACCAAAATCAGACCACCTCTTAATCTGAGACCGAACATTGTGATATTTTTCGTGTTTTTTGGGTATTTTTTCTCCTCGTTCATTCTCGTACTTGATACTTTATCATAACTGAACATACACCCAAGATTCTTAAGTTAAATACTATGTCCTCACCTTCGTTCAACTAATGCCTTTCTGGCCAGACAACGTTGAAGCCTGGTTTTCTACGCAGAAGCCGACTTCTACGAGCACGGCATGAATGACACACATGCACAATTCCTCGTAGTAGTCGAGGCACTACCGTGCGAATTCGACAGGCATGTAACACCTAGTATGTTTACCAGAGATGTTTCAGAACCCTACGAAACACTTAAACGCGGAGACCTAATCGATCGACAAAGGTTAGACCAACTCCTGAATTACATCGACCTGTAACACAATTCCACGACAGACATGTTGCAAAGAATGAGAGAGGTAATTGGCCAAAGAACCTTCGATGATGGCCTGTTCAAACAAACTTCCTCAACAGGCGCAAGCTGTGCTGGTCTCGTTTCAAAACAACGCCGTAGACGAGCTGTGTGCATCTGCCGACAGCATCCTTGAAATCACGAAATATTATAATGCCGAGGATTTTTTAGTCAAAGAAAAGCCTCAAACGACCCGGAATGATATTTCAGAGTTATGTCGTACACCTACAAGTTGTCTTAAATTTCGTAACGACCGTAAACGGTCACACGCCCCACGAAGAAACACTTCACGTAAGCGATCCGTCTCTAGACCACGAGAGACGGATAGCCCCAGCTGGTGCTGGTGTCATAACCAGTATGGAAAGTCCTCCAGAAATTTCAGAAAACCCTGCAATTTTCCCAACTCAAAACAGGTGAACACAAAAAACGATTCGGGAACTTCCAGGCTGGCACGCGTTAACGGCAATCGTTGCCGGCGGACATACCCGTCTGTTATGCGTCACAAATGTGACAACGAAGGTTCGCTACCTCGTCGATACTGGCACAGAAGTTAGCGTTCTCCCAGCGAATTATAACGAACGGCTTCGCGAATCGGTTTTAAATCTACAGGCGGCAAACGAAAAGCCTATCGCTACGTATGGCAAAAGGTACGTTTACCTTAATGTGGGTTTACTTAAACCCATTCACTGGAATCTTGTTGTTGCAGATGTTTCTATGCCAATCATTGGTATGGACCTCCTACAGCACCATAATTTAATCGTCGATAAACGTAAACGGAGGCTAGTAGACGGAAATACTCATTTATCTGTTTGCGTAGCTTCTTTTTCTGGTTGCAGATTATCTCCAGTCACAATTAAACACACGAGAGACCCATTCTATCAACCACTACTCGATAAGTATTCTGGGATATACCAACCGCAACCGAAGTCGCCGTGTGTAACCAGCAACGTTATACATCACATCATGACTACAGAACCACCCGTATTCTCTAAATCACGCCGATTGGCTCCTGAAACGCTGAGGTTGGCTAAAAATGAATTCGACCACATGATATATCTAGGTATCTTACGACTGTCAAACAGCTCATGGGCATTTTCGTTGCTCATGGTCCCTGAAAAGGACAGCAGTGTTTGGTTTCCAACTAGTGACTGTCGGCGATTGAATACAAAAACCGTACCCGATCGTTTCCCGTTGCATCACATTCACTATTTGACAGCTACCTTGAAAGGTAACACTGTCTTTTCGAAAATCGACTTGGTTAAAGCGTATAACCAAATTTCAATGGCCACTGACGATATTCCGAAAACCACTACTATAGCGCCCTTCAGACTCTATGAATTTTTGCGAATGTCTTTCTGTATCAGGAACGCTGCCAAAACTTTCCAAAGGTTCATAGATGACGTTTTTCGAAGTCTCGACTTCGTACATGCGTATGCTGATGACTGCCTAATAGCAAGTTCGAACAGATAATTGCATCTTCAGCATCTGGATCTTGTTTTTGACCGACTACATAAACATGGCATTACTGTAATTATTCAGAAATGCCAACTCGGAACTGACTCATGAGACTTCCTAGGACACGCTATCGATGCGCAAGGCATCCGACCCCTTAGAACCAAAGTGGCGGCCATTCTGGATTACCCAGAACCGACCACCATCAAGCAATTACGCACGTTTCACGGCCTTGAAAGTTTCTCTAGACGGTTCATACCGAAATGCACGTCCCTTATGAAACCTCTTACCGACAAACTTAGTAGAAATGCGAAATCCATCAAGCTGGACGGCACCGCGCGAAAAGCATTTCCCACGGTTAAGGAACTTAGCACTCAAGCAACAATGCTTGCTCATCAGGACACCGAAGCGCCCATTAGTATCGCAGTAGACGCATGCGACTCAGCAATTGGAGGAGTCTTACAACAATTGGTTAACCACTCCTGGAAACCTTTGGCATTTTTCTCTAGACGGTTGCTAGACACTGAATCGAGGTACAGCACATTCGGTAGGGAACTGCTAGCCATGTGTTGTGTTGTACGGCATTTTCAACACTATATCGAAGGCCGACAATTCACTCTTTTTACTGACCATAAACCACTCACCTCTTCTTTATGCTCCTCTTCAGATAAGTACTCACCTCGTGAGTCTCGACATTTGGACTACATTTCGCAGTTTACTTCGGATATTGAACACATTTCTGGAGCAAGCAATGTAGTTTCCAAGGAATCGACCTTTTAAAACTTGCCCAACTTCAAAAAGAGGACACTGATCTTCAGCACGAGTTGTCCTCAACGGCACTTTGACTGTGAATTAAACTGATGGAAATAGGTCAGGAAAACTTACCATGTGACTCATCCACAGATGGGGATCGCCCAATCGGGCCGAACCATTATCGACCCAACGTCTTCAATACGTTGCACAAACCTTCTCATCCAGGTGTTCGTGCGTTCATCGAGCTTATAGCACGACGGTTTTGCTGGCCTGGTATGAATAAAGATGTGAGGGAGTGGGTACGTCCCTGTGTAAGCTGCCAGAAATCTAAGGTGATTAAACACAACAATTGTCCCTTAGGCTCGTTTAGAACTTCCGACGCTCGTTTCGATCATGTTTATTTAGATTTGGTAGGACCTTTACCAGATTCGAATGGATATTCTTATCTTTTAACCTGCGTAGACCATTTTACTCGATGACTAGAAGCAGTACCCATCAATGACATTACTGCTGAAATAGTGGCCCACCGCTCCGTCGAACGATGGGTAGCGAACTTCGGCCGCCCAACAACAATCACTACAGATCGTGGACGTCAGTTCGAATCTGAACTTTTCTGTTGTCTGACCGCAATGTTAGGAATCACTCGCTTGCGAACGACCGCCCACCACCCACAAACAAACGGGTTAGTAAAACGCTTTCGCAAATATTTCTCAGTGGGATGATGCTCTTCCACTCGTTTTACTAGGTATTCGCAATGCAGTGAAAGCTGACATTGGATACATTGCGTCTCGATTCGTTTATGGAACGACCCTTCGACTTCCAGGAGAATTCGTGGATCCTTCATCCTCTTCAATGAACATGGATCTAACCTCCTACACGAACAGGCTTACAAACGCAATGCGTTCAGTTAAACCTGTTTCCACTCGACCACAATCATCTGATGTTTTCGTTCAACCTGACTTACGACATAGTACATACGTCTTCGTACGTCGAGACTCGCATCGGCGACCTCTCGAATCAGCATACGAAGGACCTTTCAAAGTTCTTCAACGCGAACCTAAGTACCATATAGTCTATAAGAACGGAATAAATGATAGCCTCAGCATCGTTAGCCTTACAGCAGCGTATTTAGAAGGACATCCTATCCACGTTGATCCTCCTTCGGTATAATCTCACGACACGACTCCTGCATTTATAACACCTCAACAGAAAGCCTAAACACTCGTTGATACTTCGGCGGTGTCAGAGAATAAACTCAAAACAACGCGTTCTAGAAAAAGTAGGATTTCAAGAACATTTGAACGATTACTGCACGTAAGATACAAGTTTACATTTTACATCATCTCGATTTTTCTTTGTGGCATATGTAATTAAAAAATTTTAATATACCCATGTATTTATATTAAAAACACAAAACAGAACAAAGAAACCATATAAAAATCCTTCACTTACGCTATTACGTGTGCACGAGTTTGTTTTCCATTTTTTATCCCGCTTTGCTCTTTTACGCGCTTACGAGTGTATTTCAACATGTACTAACACTTTTTTCCTTTTCAGGACGGCTAGAAAAGACGATAAAAAGAACGATGAAGTTTACGAGAAACCGAAATTTTCATTGTACTTTTCTTTTTTTTACTATATTGTACTTCCTGGTCCCTTACAGTAAGGAAAGACGACCAGACAGTGATAAACCTGGCAAGCTATCATAAGAGTGTTCATCAACGACAAAATCGCTGAGTTTAAACGTCTGGCTGGTCACGACTTAGAGTCATCATTACCCCACTAGGGGGGAGTGATTTGTAGCGGTAAATAAGTCCCCAAATTGAATAGCTCTGTAAGTTTTCGACATTGGATACTGACTACATTAGTTTTATTGGACTCGTCCAGCTGAAATCGCTCGGTCATGCATCCTCAACAGATCACGTGTGGGAACGCCGTGCTCAACAACCACCTTAATCGCCAGCCAGATTAGTTCAGACGATTCTCGATATATTGATAACCTATCAAATATATCTTCGAACCTCCTCGCTTCTTTCTTTTGATTTCGCTTGGTGGGTACGATTAATATTAGGTGTTACTGGTTAAAGCGTTGTCAAACTCCGAATACCTGTGGCATCTTCAGTGTAAAGATATCTAGCTTTCCGAGCCGCTCTTTGTATGGAAAACCTCGGAGTTCTGGAATCACACATTGTAGCTACACATCGCTCTTTTTCCAGCATTTCAAAGTCACTTTTTAAACATAGGCCTACAGCCTGAACGTAGCTCTCAAGCTTAGTTCTCACTATGGGTGTGTACTGTAGTGAGCATGGTAGTATCTAACTTAGTGAATACCCACCTTAAGGCGCAGAGGGTTCTAGACCCCTTAGCTGCGACGTCCCGGCAATGGACCGTGGTCTTAAGATCATAACTCACTGTCACACTAAGATCCTTATGAGACCGGACCACGGGTAATGGCACTTTACCCATGCTGTACCTATTAACCTTTGTGTCCCCAAAGTGAATGTAGACACACTTTGCCGCGTTGATAGGCATCAGCCACTGTTTGGTCCGGTTTAAAATCATATCTACATCTGCATCTCCCGTTATTACTCGCCATATTTTTACATCGTCAGAGTATAATAACATTGGAGACTGTACTATACTTGGGAAATCATTTACATACAGTGTAAAAAGTAAAGGACCTAGGACGAAACCTTGAGGTACTCCATTAAGTACTGATCTCTAGGTGGAGCACTTGAAATTTATTCATACTTTCTGTCTACGACCTATTACGAAATTCTTAAGCCATTTTAAGAGAGGTATGGCAACACCAAGACTGTCTCACTTCAGTAGCAGTCTATTTGTTGGCACCTTGTCAGAAGCCCTACTGAAGTCTATGCAGAAAACACCCACTAAGTTTCCATTGTCCATCGCATTTACCCAATGCTCCGTTGGTATGAAGAGGTTTGCTGTGCAAGATGAACCCTTTCTGAGACCATGTTGTTCATTGTTTAACATGTTGTTGGTTCCTACGAATATCATTATGGCTTTCTGACTACTGTTTCCAATATTTTAACTACGACGATGATGAGGCTAACAGGTCTGTAGTTCGACAGAAGTAGTTTTGGTCCTGTTTTATGTATGGGAGTGACGATCGCATCCTTCCAGTCCATAGGTAGCACACCTTGTTCAAGCGACATTGTGAATATCACAGTCACTAAGGCTGCCATTTATTGTGCAACATAACTCAGGATTTTGGGGTGTAGTTCATCCTGTCCTGTCGACTTTTCTGTGTCAAAGGCACTAAGAGCCTTAAATAAATCGTCTCGATCAAAATCTATAGTGAGCAAGTGGTTTATTATATTTGTATCTGGGTCTAGTTTTTCGCCTTGAAGAGGTTTCTGAGTGAATACTGTCCCAAAGTTTTTAACCAAAACCTCTGCTTTTTCTTTATCTTCTCGTTATATATTGTGGGCTGTGAGTCTTTTTAATGTATAACGTAACGATACCGCCAATTAGAGAGCAGTGAATTATCGATCGGACCAATGCCGCATAAAACACGTACGAACAGTCTGGAGTCCCCATAGGTCTTGCTTCGTGCCTAGCCCAGCCAGCTAAGTCCAGAACGCCAATCTCAGCCTCTGCAAAATGAATCATATTATTTCATACATACTGGGTTTATATACCAATAAAACAGACCACGACGTAGCATTTGTACAAAATTTGGCCAAATGTGGCTATGGACGTGGGAGCTAGTGATTAATAGACAGGGAATAATTCAAAAAAAGAAAATCGTATAATAATAGATCATAGGTTAAAATATAACTTATGATAAGAGAGACATGAATATGAATAGTTTAGTTAATTAACAATTATACGAGTAAATTATACGTATAATATTGTTCCATAAGTGGATCCCAAAGATTACCATTCATTGTGCATATCGGGACCTAACACTTCTATCATTTCAGACTCACTCACTCCCTTAATTAGGTTGGAAATCCAATGATGTATTCTTATTTTGTAATTTATTCACGTGGACACATCTCAGCCAAAGCATCTAAAATTTGGAAACTGCTTGGCTTTATTCTCCGTAATTTCTATCAAAATGAATCTAAAATCCTTTTTTATAAAGTTTGTGTAAGACCTATCGTTGGATACTGCTCGTTCTTGTTTTCGAATCTTCGCCTGTCTGATGTACTAAAGGTGGGAGGAGTACAACGAGACTTCACCCGGAAAATACTTTAGACTGAATCGGCCATCGACTACAGTTCCCGTTGCAAAATCCTAGGAATAGAACCCCTTTAGAAAAGAAGACTTGGGTCTCATTTGATTCTCTACTTCAAACAACTCAAAAGCCTTACTTATTCAACATATAATATAGTTCTTGCTCGAGATTCACATGAATAAGAACTTCGAAACAAAGTATCTACAGTCAAAGTTGAGAAATACAGATCAAAAACTCGGAAAAACTTCTATCTCATCAAGTATGCAATAATTTGGAACAGTCTTCCCCCCGAAATACGCATGGCAGATGAATTACATACGTTTGTAAGACTGCTTGATCAAGCCCTCATTTGCACTGGTTTAGCACGTACGAACACGTCTGTGCCCCACTCGGACATCATAGGCTCTCTACATGTCCAAACCAAAATGGACTTCAAGTTCAGTTTGCCTTATTTTTCCATTTTTTCAGTTGTTTTAGTTACTTTTTCCACTATATTTCTTCACTTAAAGTAAACAAGTAACCCACTGAACCTATCGATACTGTTCAACTAAACTCGGTCGCTAAGAGACACTCATTACCACCCTAAAAAGTCAAGAGAACCGCACCACCGACTGCCCACTACCAGTGGACCTGCATCTATGGAGCCTTTTACCCATCAGCTGGTTAGGACAACACAAAATAACATCAGCACCAAGTTAGTGTGAGTTTCTCCCTGTTTACTCGTTATTAACTTTTTACTCTTCTGCACACCATGTTGACTAGCAATGAATATTACTTCTCCACTCGTTACCTTATCTACAACTCATATACTTCTATACTTTTCCTCCTGCTTTAATAAACAACTATCCTACATTATACCCTTCGTAATGTTTATACTCTAATTGGCAAACTATACTTTATACTATAGTCAGTTAAAGCACTGTATCGATGCCTTACCCACAGTCTGCCTGATAAGCTTGTAAAATGGTGCTTATAGAAACAGTGTTTTCCAACAGGATTTGAAACACACAGGATAGTGTGATGTATGACATATGTGTAAAAATGAGCTTAAATGAGCCTAACATCACAAAAGGAGGGACGGGGGAGTTACTGACCAGCAAACATTGATGGTGAGGACGATGACTTCAATCCACCCGTGTTTGTGGGGCAAAACATTTTGCATGTATCAGGCTCTTTATGATTGAGAATAAGTCAATCAATCTGTGATATAGATTGTCTTCCTACGCTCACCACTCATGTTTCCAATTTTATGTTGGATTAGCTATTCTACTAAGACAAATTATGACATGCTAACTCGGACTTTTACACTAGAATTGTGTGGCTGACATAGGATGGACAAAAAAGGAAAAGATAGACAATAAAAGATATAGTTATTAGTATTCTTAACACTTCACCCTCAATAAGCACACTCCCTTCTAATAACCAGCTTATCTTGTACCAGCTTTGAATTGCTTTCCTTCATGTGAGGTTACTCCAACTTGCTATGGATCACAACTCATTGTTCTTTATTGCTACATTCTCTTATATGGAACCTCTGACTTCATTTCACTCTAATTTATTACACCACTGTCTGTTCTACCACAAAATGTTAAGCAACGTTTGGCGTTCATATCCAAGTGCCTTGCTGCTCCTTTGTTTCTCTTTTTTCTTTCTTCAGAATCTTGCTCTGAGGGCACAGCTATGGAACTTCTGAAGTCTGGAACAAACTTGACGTACGCGCCTCCCCAAGGTCACAGTTTACAGCAAGCGCTATACGAGTCTACTGTATAACAACTATTGGCTTAATAAGTTGCGAAGCGTGCTGTGAGACAACACATGTTGAATTTGTAAATCATACCTGTAAAAATGGCTTGTACATGTCATGCAGAGAATATTCACTTAGGCTGCTTGAGTGCAGATTGTGCCAAATGCATTTCATATATTCTCTGAGCCTGTCGAACTTTAATTAGACACGTGTTTCTTACCGATCTGTAGTGTTCCCTCGTACCTGCTGCGCCAAGACAGATAGCGAAATCCCAACAGTTCTTCTTTTGTCTTAGTAAAGGTCGAATATTCCAGTCTATCCTGGGATGGCTGTGCTTCATATTTGGAGCTGTTCAGGGTACGTATGGTTGGGATAACCGATTGTATAGCTGCCTAAAATGAGTCCATGCCTCTTGTACTGATGCCCTCGAGTCAATTTTCTAGATTTCAGCCGATGTTGCGGAGATTATTGCCTCCATATCCGCCTTCAATTTATTAGGACGGACCTGTTCCATGAATTTGAATGAAATGATTTCATGAGGAAATTAATTTGACCTACGTCATCACCGAGTGTGAAGACTAAATCCAAAAGAGAAAGGATCTTCCTAATTTACATGCTGTGGGGTCTCTAATGTGTTGGAACAAAGCCAATGAAATCGAGGTTTCTAACAGTTTGCAATCGAATGACGTTATCGATGACACTACTTCTGAGTTTACCCAGTCTATATACGGTGCATTAAAGTCGCCCACTATAATGCTTTTACCCGTATTAAACCAGGACTTAAGTTTGCTCAGGAGGAAGTCATCTACTACACATTATGGACCGCGATATGCCACAAATAATTCAATACTTGCAGCATGCATGCACCAGTTCACATGCCCTTGAATCATGTGCCACTGTCTCAACTGTTCATGTGGTTAAGGTAGTTTTGGTGTACAAGATAGCCTCGCTTCACCTCACGATTTAACCTATCAGCCGTACTGGATAAAAAACCAGTCAGCTGAATTTCATAAATGGACACCTTTGATGTTAACCATGTTTCTGAGACAGCAATAACATCCGGGTTTTCTATATCCATTACTGTTCTGAGCCCCGCCATTATATTTAGTAGGCTGCAAACATTTTTATAGTACAACTTTAATTCTATGGAGAACTTTTCATTGCCACCTAGAGTGGTTTGAGGATTGTTTTGCTCCGAAATTTTACGATTTGAAAAACCTTAAGTACAAGGATTCATTCACCGTTTCGGCGGCGCTTATTTATTTTTACTTTTCTTAACACGGTCAACCAGGCTGAAATCCTCACGGACGTCGAATCCGGATCCAATCAGTTTGCGTGAGTTTTCCAGTATCAGGATTATTTCTACAACCGTAGCAAGGTAAACTCCAAGAGGCGGCTTTTTTGAGTGCATTCAGAACCCACCTTTTGTCCTATTCTATAAAGCTTACGGATGCTAAATCCTGAAACTGTTTTTGAGAGTAGCTTACTTATTAACGACTTAATGAGACTGAGGTTGTGCTAACTGATAGCCTTTGGTTCATTTTCGGAAGATTCTCCTAACTTGTGGTGGTCAGTGTCCGGTATATTCCTTAAACTCCGTATACAGTTCGTCTCAGTAACCGTCACTAAATAACGCTCCAACGGTATATCGATCAGAATGCGAATACAAAGTGTTAACTACGTTTATTATGGGACCACACATATATATACCAAATTACAGATGCGTTAAGCAAGCATGAAATAGTTGTGCCAAAATGCAAACAGGCAAGCGAGCGGGCGAGAGAGCAAGGGCAAGAGCGAGCGAGTAATGAATATGAATAACATGGACATATATGTACATAGTGAAATGAACGAATCATCGAGTCAATCAAGTGGTTAATAGTAAAGCTAGTAGCGTGAATAAATGCGTAGGCAGTAAGGCTTGCTCAAGCATACATGTTCATACATTCGCAACAGTAATAAGGATACAATGATATAGATAAATTGTTGTACGGATGACTTAGTTCGTTAATAAGTTAATAAAATGACTTAACCGAATTAAATGTGAACAAACACAATAGCACGGATCTGTCATAATAGCTCCCCCCAGGAAACAAAGATACAAAACTGTCTGTGTTTGCGAAAAAAATGTGAAATTTAACAAGATGAGAATAATCGAAATTTACGAAATTAAGATATATGGTAGGACTATCGTATAAGTTATTACAAATTCGTGTAAGTTTGAGTTCGTATATGTCCATGAGGCCGAGTATGATCATAACGGAAGATCGAAAGAATACATAAAATATGTTGAATATAATAATAGATAAGTTAAGATTTTCGATGTGTACATAGAAAATGAAGATTAAATTTACATTTGAAGAGGTGAAATAAATTATTGATTCAAAATATTAGCTATGTACCGTTGCGGCCATATATTGTCGTTACTGGATTCTCTTTGTTTGTGTTCATCGACGTCGTTGATGATTGGAACTCACGGTTCGGTGGTTCGACGGTTTTCGAAGTATCTGTATATACTGGCTGATCGTCGGTTTCGATGAAAGCTGGTTTGACTCTGCCGATGCTAATTACTTCCGATTTTCCAGCTTTCTCCATCGTAATAGTTTTATCGTTTCTTTTAATCACCTTGAATGGACCATCGTAGGCCGGTTGTGAGGGACGCTGCACATTATCCCTTCTGATAAACACATGGGTACTGTCGGTCAGTTGTTTCGGTATGTACACACGGTTTTGATGTTGCCTCGTAAGCGTTATCCTCAGATTACTCATATGCTGCTTTAGACGTTGTACATAGTTGGCTATATCAGTTGGAACACTTTTACCTGAGGTGAAGAACTCTCCTGGTAGACGTAGAGTAGTTCCATAAACCAATTCTGCTGGGCAGCATCCTATATCTTGCTTGATTGTTGATCTTAAACTCAACATGACTAATGGAAGCTTGCTGGCCCAATCATTATTGCTAATGACAGCTGTAAGTGAGGCTTTAAGTTGTCGATGTAATCTCTCTACCATACCGTTTGACATCGGATGGTAGGATGTTGTGCGAATCCGGAACTGAAACGAAAGATTCACATACCGTAGTACTGCCTATAAGTAGTTTCTACTTCTTTTAAGCGCTTTTACTTTTTCCTTGTGACAATGCCTACTATCCGTTATCCTTAAGAATATGCCAAGTTTCGTCTTAAAGGACTCCTGGGAAGTCGCTTGGACTAGATCGCCTGGCGCCGAATTCTAGCATTTGGCTACTCTTAAGGGGTCGTGTCTACAGTCCGTTCTACTGATCTGTCTTCAGTTTCTGGGAGTTACCCCTTAAGTAATTGTTTAAGTGAATTTTCAGAAGTATTTAAGATGCTGCAAGCCTTTAGAAGGTCACATCTGTACTGTAATGGATAGAGGTTTAGTGATTGGAGGCGCACATATTCAGGCTTGGATTTGAGTCACCAAACTGATTTCGCGGCTCGCGTTGGATATGTTCCTGAGTGTCCTAATTCTTTTAAAGTGAGGGAGGAAATACTAAGATCCTGTAATCTAAATGGAGACGAATAAAACTGTTGAGGATTAAGTTCCCCTATTGTGAACAGTTTCGGCGAATTATTCGTTCATTTATTTTATTGTTTCTCGACTGATCCGATTTCTTTTAGGGCATATCTATGCATAGAGCTATTATCATAGGTTGAATAGGTGCTTTCGGAAAGTGGTTCATACTTTTTCTTTCCATGACATCGAAATCAGTGACCTACTGAGTTACCGTTTGTAGTAGGAGCAATTTATTTACACAAAGTAAAGTATTCTATTGTTTCTAGTGATTTTCTCGCGCAACCTGTGATTCATAGAGACAAATTACGAAAAAAATTGTGTACATTGTAGTCTGGATGTCTAGCTGGACAAAATGTAGTTATTCACAACTGTCTAAGAAGTGTAAAGCCCCCCAAATGCCCTGGTATGGCCGAGAGCGGGGAGGGTTCGCCCTCCCTCTCGAAATACTCTCATATGGCCACGCGTATACAGCCTCTGCCAGGGAAGTCCTACTCACTGCATTCTCGTGGCGAGGGTGTTGTTTACGAAAATGAGAGGACGAAAAGTGAATGTCCGGCGCTTTAACCGGATCCCAATTCTATGGTGCACATGGGCTCCAGTATCCTGCGGGAACAAATGGCGTATGAACCAATTTCTTGGTCACCGGCTTCCATGGGACTGCATCTCCTCACGATGCTCCACTGCCTTGTGGACTAGACCTTTACGTCAAAGGCTCGGGTGGTGGCCCTCTAAGAAAACCACCTGCTTCGGTCTGGGCACCCGGGAAGTATCTCAGCCTACACACTAAAACCATGATGAACTATCTGCTTATGGAAAATATTCGTTTCTCTCCGACTAACATTGAAATGACTTTTATTATTATTATTATTTACTACGTCATTTATTCACTATCTCCTATTTCTACTTTTTGTATCCGTTTGGACTCAGACAGCAGCTCGCCTATGATTAAAATTTCAGCTTTATCTAAACGTTCTCGAGTCACTGCCTGGTTGAAAATTGTATATTACCACCGAATACGAGTAGTGAAGCAGTTTTTCTGAAACCACGTGCACCATTCAAACTGGCTGACTTCAACGTTCGCATACTTATGCATGTCGGACAACAGATAGGGCTGGCTATGTCTTTGGAAAGTCTTAATATTGACGTTTGTTGTCTAACCGATACCCGTATTCAAGACTCTGGTGAAGTACTACAAATGCGCTCTCCATCTGTCTCTTCAAAAAGATTGTTTTATGTGCGTTTATCCGGGGACCCTGTGGCATCTTCGTCTGGTCTTGCTGGCGTTGGTGTCGCACTAAGTGCTAGAGATGAGGCAGCACTAATCGACTGGATCCCCATTAACAGTCGGTTATGTGCTGTCATCGCCGATGTGCCACCTGGCGTCCCCCTTCTGCATCTCAAGCCTGGACTGAGATTGATCAAATCGCGATCAGCTACCGCTGGCGTGGTTGTGTACCTATCTGGAATCTGATCTGCGCCAATCTTACCTTACTTTTCAGTGGCCAACGAAGTGACCGCCACCAAAGGATTGATGTTAGCAAGCTGGTTGCAACTTCTGTTGCTAGTAAGTATCGAATCGAGCTAGCTTCTAGGCTAGCTACCATTCCACCGAAAAGTATAGATGAGCACTGGTTGCAATTGCATGACGCCATGAAAATGGCGGGTCAAGTCAGTTGTGGGTTCGCGAAACGTCCCGCTAATAAACACTGGGTTTCTTCTGGTTCCTTACAATTGATTGAAGCCCGTCAGTCTACTCCGGGTGACCGTGAGTTTCACCACAGACAAAGGACGTTACGCAGTGAAATTGGACAAAGCTTGCGTAAGGACCGAGAAGCCTGATGGTCGGAGTGAGTTGGAAGCAGCAGCTGCATCTGGTAATTACCGGAAGCTCTTCCAACTCATCCGAGCCACTGGCAGCAAGAAGTCTGGTGTGAGCGAAACAATCTGCGAGGATGACGGAACGCCAATCACTAACATCCATCGACGTCTTGGACGATGGGCAGAATTCTTTGAAGGGCAGTTCAGTTCAACTGGCCAGCTGCTCCGGCAACATCGGTCAGACTGTCCTGCCCTCCACGGCCGGTGACGACTGATCCACCAAATGAGGCGGAAGTCCGCAAGGAACTCCAACTCTTGAAACGTTACAAATCACCGGGCCCAGACGACTTACCCCCGGCTCTTTTTAAAGATGGCGGTGACTTTTTGACCAAGGGACTGACGACGTTGTTTACAAAGATCTGGGAACTAGAGAGTGTACCAACGTCATGGAATGAGTCGATAGTTGTCCCTATCCTTAAAAGGGTTCACGTCGTTCCTGTAACAACTATCGGGGAATAAGTCTACTTCCGATTGCGTCCAAGCTATTGGCTTCCCTCATATTTCGTAGGTTGTTCAGAACCCGAGAAGGATTGACTCGCGAGGAGCAGGCTGGGTTTCGTTCTGGTCGAGGATGTATTGATCATATCTTCACCCTTCGCCAAGTGTTAGAACACCGTCATCCTTATCAAAGGCCAACAATCGTAGTGTTTCTTGATATCAGGGCTGCCTTCGATTCGTTGGACAGAACTGTTCTCTGGGATTGTCTATTGAAGAAGGATGTGCCTGAGAAGTTTATTAACATCCTAAAAGCCCTATATACAAGCATCTCAGGTGGAGTGAGGGCATATAACCACCTTTCTCCATTATTCCATTCGAGCAGTGGGGTTAGGCAGGGTTGCCCAATCTCACCATTCCTCTTCAACTTTGCCATCGATGACATTCTGGAAACAGCTCTGACGGATGTAAGTAATGGTGGTGTTGACCTGTTGCCGGGAGAAAGACTTCTCGACCTTGAGTATGTGGATGATATTGTCTTACTGTGCGAGAATGCCCAAGCCATGCAATCCGCACTTAATCAGGTGGCAATCAGTGTCTGTAGGTATGGTATGTGCTTTGCACCTTCGAAGTGCAAAGTACTTCTACAAGACTGGCAGGATTCTAATCCTGTACTCACTCTGGATGGTGAGCAGATTGAAGTAGTCGAGAAGTTCGTGTATCTGGGTAGCTGCATAAGTGCTGGTGGTGGTGTGAGTGATGAGATCAATGCACGTATAGTGAAAGCCAGAGCGACTTATGGCAATCTGGGCCTCCTTTGGCGTCTTCGTGATGTTAGTCTGGCTGTAAGAGGTCGGATCTACAACGTGTTGGTGAGAGCAGTTTTGCTCTATGCTTGTGAAACCTGGCCTCTCCGAGTTGAGGATGTTAGACGACTCTCTGTGTTCGATCATCGTTGTCTCCGAAGGATTGCTGGCATCCAGTGGTAACACCATGTCAGTAATGCAGAGGTTCGGCATCGAGTGTTCGGTCACAGAGACGACAATCCAATTGGTGTCACCATCTTGAAACACCGACTTCGGTGGCTTGGATATGTTCTACGAATCTCGTCTCAGGGAATTCCTCGTCGTGCATTATTTGCCGACTCTGGGACTGGTTGGAAAAAGCGGAGAGGTGGTCAGTATATGACATGGTGTCGTGGTATGAAAGAAAGCTGCAAAGGGCTAGCTTCTGTTGGTCCTTCACGACTCCCTGGTTGGGGTCCGAGAGACGGTGTAACGCAGTGGCTAGGTACGTTATCAGATATGGCTCAGAATAGAAGCCAGTGGCGATCGTGCTTTAGCCTCTTACTTTCTTCATAAAAAGTGGTTGTATCTTCCTTAACTGAAAGATCTCTTCTAGATTGTACCTTTCCGTTTCCCCCACCATTGTTCTCTCTCTCTCCCCCTTTTTTTTTATAATTCCCCACGTTCATTACTTTTTTTTTCTCTTTTCTCCTTCTCTTCAAATTATCATTGTTTTGTGTGGCGCATATATATTTGGTGCCCCCCTGTACCAATATTTATGTGTTCAAATAAATAAATAATAAATAAATAAGAAGTGGAAAATTACATCAAATGATCATTTCTAGGAGGTATTAGTATTGACCTAAGCCTATAAAAATCTTCACCATAGAGATTTGGAATGACATTATTTGACGAACATCCGTTTTCTAATGTTTCGTTGTGCTGAATCCCTTAGATTATGTCGGAGAGCGACTATATTTTACTTAAATGAGCTTTTCGAATTCTTTATTCCTGGGTTTATTCGTTTTAAAAAACATGTAATGAAATCCCATAAGACTAAACACAAATCTCTCTAAAGTTTAGTTCATAGGTGATCCGTTTACCTCACAATTTGAAAAGAGTTTCATATACCTTCGATTTATAGAGGCTCACAGTTCAGTAGATTCTAAGTCTATGGGATAGTTTTTCAAAAACAGTTAAAAGTATGTCACTTATCCAAGGTGTTACGTTCCATATACTATCGCTTTCTGATGTTCTATCCATGTTCACAGCTTGGATTTTATGAATAAGCTGAATACAGTTTATCGACAGAGTAAACCATAATTTGAATACTGAGAAAGCTTAGCGCATTGAATATAATATGTACACAGCTTTGATTATTCATGTATAGATTTTCAGTCATTTTGACAAAATAGCTTATTTCAGTGCCTATTCATTGGACCAGGACGGAGGTGGAAGTCAATTATTTACAAGGATTCACTATACGAACAATTAATTTAATTAAACCTATTTCTTTAAAGGCTTATGCCTTTCAAAAAGTTACAGGGTTAATTTCCCTTATCGACTCGGATTATGCCGATTTTACAATCATCTTCAGTTGAAGAACCTAAAGTGGTCATTACTCCTCACAAATTAGTTGTACTGCTCTTAATACGTGATTTTTAATGAAATTTATTATCATTCAGTTTAAATGTAGTATTCAAAATATATACTTATCATACAAAAATTAGTTTTGCGACTTAAAGTTCTTACATTTAAAATTTTTGAGAATGATTGGCACTTTATTGTGTTCAATCTTCAGTTTCTCACTTACAGATGGGGAGGAATATAATTTGCTCCACACATTTTTTTAGTATTTTACAGGTTGATTTTTCAGGTAACACAGAAACGGTAATAAATAGTGATTTTATTAAGTTTCATGTATTTCGTCATAGTGAAATTTTTTAACGTGAAGAGTAGTGTGTTGCAACAAATTACATTTCAACATGGATTCAAAAATGTAATCTTTCGAAACATATCTAATAAGCGGTGGCGTTCTTTTCAGGCACTAAAGTTTTCTATTATTTCATGGATTACGACAATCTTCATGTTCATCATATACTGAGCACTTCCCTCTCTGGTTCTTGGAGGATGGATAAAAAGCAAAGCATGACTAGAGCTGTAGAGGTTTTATTAATATTTCTCAATATTTAGCGTCAAGATTTAGGAATTTCATAATATCATATAGGTACATAAACCCTACATTTACAATCGCACATTGCGGACAAACAATTTTATTGCAAAATCTGAATCAGATGGCCTGATAATTTTGGTAGGGTATTTTGTGAGGCCCGTCATTTAAATCGGATGATGTTGTCGACGGGCTCTCCACTTTAGTGGCCCGAGATCTGACTCCAAGTAGATCGTATCAATGATTGTTGTCGAAATGTATATGTCGCCTATCCTCGTATATAATCATCGACTTAAATCGCGTTCGTCAATAACGGAATTAAATAGGCCAAATAACGAGAATGGACATTTGAGTACATATGTTTTGTATATGAAGCGAATGGAATCGATCGAAGTGAAACGATGCGCAGTGGAGATGGCGAAGAAGCCAACTCCATTTAGTCAAGCGTTAATCAATATTTATAGGCAAACAAAAATAAGTTACGGACATGTGATGAATATGATAAGAAATGTACACACGCATATGCGCTCAAATAAAAAGTCAAGATTGATAAGCGAATAATTATTACGGCCAAATTATGCTCAAGTAGAATTGCCTATCCGAAAGCCAGAATAAGGTGTATGGGCTCTTTCGATAGCACCCTTAAAAGCAATAATCGACGTTTTACTACAGATATTTAGGTACCATGATCTTTTAGAAAACATTCAGACTATACTCAGACAACTGTTAATGTATTTCAACCACGAACGTTTGTCAAATGGGGATTCTGGATGATTTGTGCGTAGATATATGAGGGTAGCAACAGAAGGTAAGTGGGAGTCAGATGTGTCGTGAAGTCCCGATTTTTGCGAGAATTTCGGAAACTGAGATCATGCAAATGCACGGATAGCTCGTTCTTACAATTTCGATTCCACTTTGCCCACTAGAACTAAAATCACATATTTATTCCCGGTATAAACAAGTCTTTCTTGTCAGCGATTGTTAACATTTGATCCGAATTACAAAGTTAGCAACAAGCTGTATTCGGTGTAACTTGTGCGTAACATGTAACCAAAACAAGTGTCGGCAATATGAGAATTAAGATGAATATCGACAAGTGTAAGTAATCGAGCGCATCATTCTCCATTTTACAGTTCAACACGTGTTTAACAATAAGTCAGGTTTTCTTACAAACAACTTGAAAAACGTGGAAAACTTAGACAGAGCAGTTTATTTGATAACAGAGATTTATATTTATTTACAAAGGGAATTAAAGCAAACATATAATGTACTACTTAATGCCGTGGATTGCGGCTAGTCGTCTTTCGTGTTGAAACTGAAGTGACACGACCAGTGTCACAAACAGATTGAGAAGTAATAGGATCTGGTTGCGCAGGTCGATCAAGCGCATTAGCAGTAATCAAAGAATTCCCCAATTCAGCTGATGGATTCACTGTGAGGTCGTTAATAAGTCTTGTAATTTGGGTGAATTTATTTATCTTAATTCAGAAACAAAATTGATAAGATGAATAAGCAACAAAAGAAGTGATTGAAAGAAATACTAGAGAGAGATAAACATTCTAAAATACGACCATACACTGTAGCAAAGTCTCAAAACTTTAAATGCTTATTAGAAAATATAATATAATTATTACACCTAACCAAACTGACTTTCCAGATTTATGATTTTGAAAATGTAAATATGATGAGGCCTAAACGTTGACATCATATACTTCCATTTTGCATTTTAATTTCGTCGCATTACTCGTAACTGCTCCTGATTAAAGTATCGTTCTACTAATAAGGCTTATGTTTGGTAAGTAATAAGTCGGGATAAGGAGGTAAGTTCACATTTCACCTCTTGCTCAGTGTACTACACAAGTCTAAACGTACTTAGAATCAATGCTTTCATTTAGAACGTCACTATGACATTTTACTATTGCTATAACTAGGCCAATATTGTGCAAACCTGAGTTTATGGGACTGCTTTAGCGGAAATTATTCAGATTATTATTATATAATCACCAAGTACTTAAATGATTGTGTCTTTATAAACCCTTAGTTGTAAGTTTTTAATTGACGCATAAACTATTTTTGTACGTTACACGTCAGTCAGTCAGTCAGCTGCAACGTAGGACCAGGCACGTATATGCATCGGTCCAAGTTGCCATACCGCATTAGCACAACAAGATGAACACCGGATTCATAGGAGTAGTTAATTCAGTGGTGGTTCTGAGCCATGTCACCAAGAGTCTCCAACCATTAGTTATGATAGTCATGAGGACCCCAACCATGTAGTCTGCATCTACCAACATGGCTCAGACCAGAAGTTAGTGACTTCAAGCACTGATGCTACGTTTTGTTTTGGCCGCCCCTAACTTTCTTCCAATTATCCCCTGCACTAGTCAGCATTGCGCGTCGTGGTAATCGGTGTTCAGGCATACGCAACACGTGGCCCAACCATCTCAGTCGATGAAGATTCATAACCTCATCAACTGATTTACCATCATTCCCTAATACCCTGCGTCTAACCTCACTATTACTTATCCAATGATCCCAGAAGATGCGAATAATATTTCTGAGGCACGTGTGGTCAAATACTAGTAACTTACGAATATCTTCCACTCTTAAAGGCCATGTTTCGCAGCCGTATAGAAGGACGGAACGAACTGCCGCGCAGTATACTCGTCCCTTAATTGATAGACGAATATCTCGCCTTCGCCATAGATGACGTAAGTTGGCAAAGGCCAAGCGAGCTTTTCGAATCCGTGCTGAGATTTCGTCAGACACCAACCCATTAGGGCTGATCAGACTTCCAAGATAAGTGAAGTTGTCAACGCGTTCGACTACTTCACCCCCTATCCTTAGTTCAGGTGTTGATGCAGACCAGTCCTGAAGCAACAACTTGCATTTAGAGGGAGAGAAGCGCATTCCAAACATTCTAGCATTGTTGCTCAGTGCTACCAAAAGACTCTGCATTTCATCAGCGTCTTCACCAAACAGGACTATGTCATCTGCGTATTCTAAGTCAATAAGTGGACCTCCTGGTAGGAGATCAATACCCGAGAAGTCAGTCGATGAGAGCGTTACTTCCATCAGGATGTCTATGATAAAGTTAAACAAAAAAGGAGAAAGTGGACAGCCTTGACGGACGCCACTTGAGGTTGCAAAAGCAGATGACAGTTCGCCATAGGCTCTGACCCGACTAGTAGTGTTCGAGTAAAGAGCCTTCACAAGGTTTATGTACTTCTGAGGTACGCCTTTTAATGACAGACATTGCCACAGAACCTCTCGGTCAACAGAGTCAAACGCTGCTTTTAAGTCAAGGAATACCACCATTGTCGGACGCCGATAAATATGCCTGTGTTCTAGAACCTGACGAATGGTGAATATGTGGTCGATGCAGCCACGACCAGGTCTGAAGCCAGCCTGATTTTCACGTGTTTGCAGCTCACGAGTCTTAGTTAGGCGTCCGAAAATTATCGAAGCTAGTATTTTACATACTACATTAGTCAAACTAATCCCTCTGTGGTTGTCACAGGATGATTTTGACCCTTTCTTAAATATTGGGACGATAAGTGATTGTGACCAGTTAGATGGAATAACGTCTAACTCCCAGATTTTAGCTAAAATATTAGTCAACCTAGTCGCTGGAATTGGACCACCATCCTTAAAGACCTCTGAGGCCAATCCATCTGGACCAGCTGCCCTTTCTCGTTTCAGATTAATTATAGCCTTTTAAACTTCAGCTAGAGTTGGAGGACCTACTTCAATGTTCCATTCACACTGTCTGGGAATAGAGGGTAGTTGTAGAGTAGCTGAAGGCCAGCTAAACTGCTCCTTAAAGTGTTCCGCCCATCGTTCTAAGCGTCTGGACTGGGAGCAGATGAGAGTGTCGTCTTTTTCCGAAATGGTCTGACTTACACTTGATTTATTAATTCCAGTTTCTTTTATTAGTCTGTAGAGTTGTCTTGTGTTCCCTATAGCCGCCGCCTTTTCCATCTCTTTTGCTTTCGTTGCCCACCACTGCTCACGATCATTCCTTAGACTTTTGCTTAATCTAGATTTGATTTCTTTACGTTCTTCATCGTATTCAAAACCTGATGGGATGAGTTTGCGAGAATCTATCAGTGCAATAGACCTTGAAGAAATCCATTGGTTCTTTGTAACCCTGTGGTTTAAATCACTAGTAGATGTCACTGCTGTTTCTACAGCTGCTTGTATGTCTTTCCAATCAACATCGGGGTCAGCCTCGTTTTCAGAACTACCTAAGTGTGACCTCAGTTGTTCCTGGAACCTACTTTTGGCTTTCTCATTACTCAATTCGGTTCTAATGAGTCTTTTTTGTGTGGCTCTTTTGCGTCCAGTGAGGCGCAAGCAGATGCGTGCTCGTACTAGGGCATGATCAGAGTCCAAGCAGGTGCTCCAGAATGAGCGACAATCTTCTATTGACCCTCTCCAACGATGACTGATGGCAATATGGTCTATTTGAGTCCATCGTTGGTTTGGTGCAGGGGGTCGCCATGTTAGACGATGTCTCTCCTTATGCTTAAAATTTGTGTTTGCTAAAAATAAACGATTGTCTGAGCACAGTTGCAGCAGACGATCACCATTATCTGTTCGCTGTGCCGGAATACTAAAATACCCACCTAAATGTCTTTCTGTTTTGTTTAAGCTACCTACCTGGGCATTAAAGTCGCCTGCTACGAGTACTATGTCTGAACGTTTAGCTTTCTGAAGAAGTTCGGACAGCTTTCTGTAAAATTCATCTTTCACTTCATCCGCACTGCAGTCAGTGGGAGCGTAGGCAGAAACGACGAAAAGGCAACGACGTGTGTGTGTGTGTACGTTACACGATCCTCAAAATATTATTGATTACTTACCAACATACTATTTAGTTCGCATTTACTTATGGCATAGTTTTGTCCGGGTAATAACTTCTTATTTATTTTGATATGTGGTCAAGAGCTTACCGTATATTATTGTACGGGTTAAGTCATAAAATTGAGTTGTGTATGTAGAAGTTATCAACCTGTAGTGTTGTATTCTATTATAGCTATCGAAAAAGCGAGAGTAGAAGAAATCATTCCAAAACAAATAGTGGCTAAATATTGATCTCAGTTATAATTTCACAATCGTCGTGTCATTGATCTGATGTCAGTAATCTAGGCGAAGTGATCAATACTCAGACTAGATCATACAGATGCTCATGTAATTGCGGCGCGACCACATGGGGCTTAATGTAGCACAAGGAAGTTGTTTCTTCTTTATCGCATTACGAACTAAAATTATTCATTTGATATGTCTAACATTTCCGCAAATTTTCATTTTCACTCTTCCGTAATTACTGCTTAGAAAATATAAAATGTTTTTACCACGTTAACCTCGGAACGACCAGTTATTTTTCGTTCATTTATTTGATTAGATATTTCTCTGCTTTCATAATTACAATTAGCTTCCATATCACACTATGTTGTAGTAAATTACCAATTCTTTCTTCTTATTTACAATTTTGTAATAACATTGTATTATCATCCGAAATAATAGTGTACTTTGAATTCTGTGTGCTATGCACACAATAATGTTTTTTCGTATTTTATGCCTGAATTATCGTTACACAAAATATTGATATTTACAGTTCCACACCAACCTAACATCCTTTCAAATTCCACAGAACCTATCAAACAAACTGTGACTATCAGATAAATAGTTCTGAAACCATTGTATATATGATGAAACATTCAATGGCTTCCTCACAAGTCTTATTTACCCACAAATTGCTGGTGTATTATAATTAAAAAAAGTTGTTTAAACTAATATAGAGCTGACAGTGTATATATGAGTAAATATTATATAAGTGATTAGTGGATTCTTTGAAAAAAACTCGAACCATATCATATTTTAACAAAAGTCAAACAAGTTATCGCTAAGTTATCTGGACGTTAGGTGTATATTTTTGATGAGGAGTAATAAGTACGAAACTTAAGGTTACGGCGAGTTTGCCTCTAGTTTATGGAGTTATTTGTAATAAAGTATAATAGTTAATCATCGCGATAATATGAAATCGCACTAAGATTGGAACAAATAGTTTTACAAAAAATCAGACACCAGGTATAAAGAAGACATAGAATATAAAATTATACTTGTAAAGTTCTTAGCGATCCGAACAATATACATTCACTGCTAATTGAGAGGAAATATAAGTTATTGTAGGATTGCTGTTACTTGATATCACACATTACCAATGCTACGTGAACATTTGATGTGTTGCACGATGTTTTATATATTATTGTCTTAACAGAGAAAGATGAAGTGATCACACTTTGTTAAGTAATTTACTTAAAAACATATCGTGCGGTGCTATAGAGGAAATAATAGTTAAGTTTAGGTGTTGATTATTGACAAATGGCATTCATCGTATGGAAAGATAGAAGAAAAACTGTGAACCATATACTGACTATGAAGATGCCTAAATAATAACTGCATTATTTAAATTGGAGATTTAAAAGTCATTTGTGATACATCAAAACGATTATCGGTAGGAAAAAAAGACAAATATATAGCATTATTCATAGAAAAACGTACTTGTGCAGTTTGAGCTTGAATTTGATTCTGAGCTTGATTCAATTGGTTTCGATAATCGTCGATTGTCAAATCCATAGATCTAATCTGTTCACGAGCAGCTTTTAATTTATTTTGAAGAGTTTCAACTTTTAATTCAGATTCTGTAGAAAAAAATGGATTTGCATCCAAAAGAAGTAGATGTGGAGAATAGATATTGACAAGTTACTTCGGCTTATCTGGTTGCTATTTATAACGCTACAGTAAGAAACATTGACTTATAAACATTGTATTTACACAACATTAATTTTGAAATACGTTATTTATAGGATGTATTAAACTATAGCACTATGAATTTGCATTAATAGCTTAGTTATTTAGACAAGAATGACAGTTATTCCAAAGTCTGACTGTGACGTCCAGATATGGATCAAATGCCCTAAAGTTACATGGCGACAACGTTCTCTCTCATACAAGCAATTCGTTTCATTGTTTTTTTGAGTTGGAGTCGAGTTAAGAGATACACGCTTTCTGGTTGATGCTCATGATCCGTTTGTGGTTGGAAATATTAAATGATATTACACAAATAACTCCCTTTATGAGTTTGGATAAACCTAGGACAGTAGATAAGGCAGAATAATATAAATTCGTTTTATTTCGTGTTCTACTCAACTGCTTACAACCGTAGAATATGATACTCAATAAGACTTAAGCGATGGAAAATATTGGAACGGCAACGGTTACCAGTATATATGAACAAACATATGTGGGTCTATTTGAAGAGAAATATCAAGAACACAGGAGAGATAGGAATTATAAAGAATTCGAAAATTGATAAGTTGGATTGCATAATCGCTACTAGAAGATTTGAAGTATAAATAGGTTTAAGAAATGAATAAGTGAAACAATAACATTTTGTCAAGACAAGATCACTTAACAAAAGACAAACAACAATAATAAATGGGCATGATTTTAACCAGAATTATAAATTCACCCTGATAGTGACAAGTTGACAACTGGCTCCTTCTGAACACGTTAATTCGCTTTAGGTTTCTGAATGATAATTATTTCAGTTAACCGTAAACAAGTTATGTTTTTTTATTTGTTTATAATTTTTAATGATTTATGAACACCGATGATATATCCCTTATTGATCAGATGTTGAGTTATGGCAGTGTTTAACGATATAGGACCTTCTGATTTTGATTTCGCTGGAATATGTTCAGGAATATGAGCATCATGTTTAAATACCATTATTATTTGTACTTTTTAATGCAATCTTTGCTTAGTTTAATCTTATTTGATCCAATTTGAAGTTGTCTTTTGACTTACTCAAATCTTAGACTTATGTACACTTTCTAAATCTTCTATAATTATTATGCAATTTATCTTATACATGAATGCATATTGCTTATGACTGATTTTTATCATATAAATACTTGTGTAATTATAGTGCCAGTAGGGAAAATCTGTTTTCATTATGAGGGTTATTTTAATTTATTAAATAAGAAAAAAATTGGTGTAAATTTTGATAAATACAAATGGTTACGTTACTGAGTACAATAGTTTAAGAGCATTTTATGACAACCAGTAGAGAACAGATACTCAAATCTGTAGCATGTATGAGTGTTATACGTGAATTTAATATTAACTCTGTATATAAGAAACTCAATTATTTTGAGTGGGGAATTATCTCAACATCCTTTATTTCATAGAATGAAATGATGATGAGCACAGAGGGTTCACCTAAGGAGTTGAAAAACCCTGATTCCAAACCAATGGTGAACATGGGCTCCAGGATCTTGAAAGAAAAAATGGCATATGAACCAATTGTTGGTCACCGGTTAGCATAGGACGTTGCTCCACTGCCTTGTGAATCAAACTTCTAGATTGAAGGCTTTGGGCGTGGACCCCTAAGAAAACCACCTGATTCGGTCTGGACACGCGGGTAGTATCACAGCCCACATACAAATCAAGTGACTTGTAAGGCACCCCTTTGTATCAATATTTATGTGTTCAAATAAATAGCAATAACAAATAGGTACAATGAAACGATTTACTTTAAAAAAAAAGGGTGCATATTGAACGAAAAACACCATGATATACAAACAAAAGATGAAAACTATAAATTTGTTGAAGAATTCTCTCAATGACAACATAAAGGAAAACAGATTGTTTTCATATACTTTTTATCGATACATGATAAATAAATGAAGAATTTAATTAATGTTATATAAGCAACAATTAGCATTACCTTCATGAGATTTGCGTTTAACTTCTAATTGTTCGTTGAGTTGAGCAATTTTATCATTAAATCTAGAAATTTTGTAATAATTAAAATACTACAGTGTTTATAGATTTAACAACAATAAAACTGTAAATATTAAACGGTTAACAATAATAAACCCTTCTGATAATAATGAATAAATAAAGTTTTTTTCCGTAACACTGGGTGGTATCGGAATTGTCTCAAAGAAAAGAAAAACGTAGACACCAGATGTTGATGTCGTTATTTATTGATGAAAATTCATGAGCATATCAAGTGAAACTATATGTTATACAAAGTCAAGCTTATAGCAATGATGTAACTTTGAATATTCGAGTTAACTCTGATGGTTGTATCCATAGGCCTACTACTTATATTCGAAATAGGGGACCATCACAAGATATCACGAGCTGAAGTGAGAACATAAAAGTCTGATGAAATAAAAAATGGATTGATTAGTCAAAATATATTGTCATGAGATCAAAATACATTCATTTATATATCGATTTTCACATATACAGGGAAAACAAAGAATTAATATAAAAGAATATATACTAAATTTAGTTCACTTGAAATGATATAGAGAAAATAAATGTCACACTGAAAGTCTACCCCTGTCGTATTAAACGAAGTTCATACTGAACTATCAAAACTAATGATCTAAAATGTATACTTTTTATCCCCAAATGCCCTGGTACGGCCGAGAGTGGGGGGAGTCCGCTCCCCCTCTCGAAATGCTCTCATATGGCCACGCGTATACAGCCTCTGCCAGGGAAGTCCTACTCACTGCCTTCTCGTGGCGAGGGTGTTGTTTACGAAAATGAGAGGACGAAAAGCGAATGTCCGGCGCTTTAACCGGATCCCAAATCAATGGTGCACATGGGCTCCAGTATCCTGCGGGAACAAATGGCGTATGAACCAATCGTTGGTCACCGGCTACCATGGGACTGCATCTCCTCACGATGCTCCACTGCCTTGTAGATCAGATCTTCAGGCCCTCACACATATCAAATGAGATATGTGTGGCGCATATGTATTTGGTGCCTTCTTGTACCGATATTTATGTGTTAAAATAAATAATAAATAATATCAGAATAAATTAATTATTCTGTAGATACAGTTATTAGTATGTGAATGAAACTTAGGACTTCAGTAGTAAATAAGTTTTATTTTATTATAACTTGTAGCCTGAGTGCCCTGTTAATTGATAACGTAATAATACCGCAAATCAGAGAGCAGTGAATTATCGATTGGACCAAGAACAAGTAAAACACGTACGAGCAGTCTAGAGTCCTGATTGACCCTGCTTTCCACCTAGCCCAGACAGTTAAGTCCAGAACGCCAATCTCAGCCTCTGCAATACGAATCCTATATTCCAAACATACTTGGTTTATATAACAATCAAAGAGACCTCAACGTACCATGAAAAAGAAAATAACATTTGTACAAAATTTGGCCAAATGTGGCTGTGAATGTGGGAGGCAGTGACTAATAGACAGGGCATAATTCAAAAATGGTAAAACGTATAAAAATGGTTCATAGGTCAAAATAAAGCTTATAATAAGAGGAATATGAATAGTTTAGTTATTTAACAATTATACGATAAAATATACGTTTAGTACTGGTCCATAAGTGGGTCACCAAGTTATCATTCATTATGCTTATCGGGGCCTAACATAATTTATGAGAATGATTTTTACTGAAGGTTTTATTTTGAGCTCTAACCTTCAATTTTTTTGGTTTTCTCATTCGGGGAGTTGGGATGACCTGGTCATGTTTTCATAGGAGTCATACGTGGATGGTTAGCTTTAGATGACTGAAATGAAATCGCTAGTGGAAATCATGTATTTATATTCCGGAGTCATTAATCAAATAATAAAAAAACATTTTCGAAAATTCTAGATATTGCACTTTTATTTAACACTGAAAAGGACGAGTTAACCTTATCCACTAAGTTATCAAGTTTACTGATAATGGATGGTTGTAAATCTGATATGCTGATTAAGACATCAAACTTGTGGCATTTGTTTCGCACATTGATCGCTTATTCACTGTGTGGATAATTGATAATGAACTAAACACGGTAAGTTTATATATGGATACGATTATAGTAAGACGCATGGAATTGAGAAAATTTTATGCGAAAATCGCTGGGAAGTTGCCGACACTTGACTAAGAACTGAATAATGTTTCTACGAGGGTGACATCACACAGGAAGGAATGAATGATATAATAAGGTTTGACTAAAGAGTCTAACCTCTATGGCCTCTCAAAGTTGTTTTGGATTATGGGAACGATGACTGACAAATGTATAATCATAAACGGGGAGTGTTTTGCAAGAGACAAGATTGTTGTGATAATCTAAAAGAATGTTTTCAGGACTTTAGAACGTGTATTTAATAGAAAAAAACTAGATTATCATTGATGTAGTCAAAATCTTCAAGGACTACAACATTGTGACAGATTTCTTATCATATGTCAATGATTACCTTAATAAGACGTCGATCACAACCGCAGCTATAGCAAAATCTTTTTTAGAAATGGAAAAGAACTTCATATTTTACAAAAAATAACAAATTAATTACTTCTCAAGTTGTTCTGCTCCACAAGAAATTTGTTTTTTATAATGATGTATATTAGCGATTGATTCCATTTGCAACATTCTTAATTTTCCAGACTCGTATTCAGCTAGTTCAAGACGTTCCCGATAATAATCGCATAGTTTATGTGCACTCAATGCGGCTTCAGCATTGATCCTAGCATTTTGTTCTTGAACCTTTTCACGAGACTAAAAGCAATTTTAGAAAAAACATATACTTGAAAGGAAACAAATATACTTCAATAAAGTATCAACAGTGTAGACTATTGGAAGCAATGTTATTAATATTGTTTTTGATTGAGATCATGAACCGATTGATGTTAAACTACCATTGAAAACCTGGAAGCACTGGACGGCCGTTTCGTCCTATTGTGGGACTCTTCAGCAGTGCGCATCCACGATCCCGCTCGCGGGATTCGAACCCAGGACCTTCGGTCTCGCGCGCGAACGCTTAACCTACTCGATCACTGAGCCGGCATCCAACAGTGCCTCCAGGTTTTCAATGGTGGTCTAACATCAATCAGTTCATGATCTCAATCAAAAACTTGACAATCTCGACAACAACTAAATTGATTATTACAATGTACTCACTAGTGACTAGCTTCGTGAGAAAATTCTCGGAGTTCTGGTGAGAAATCGTGACCAGTGGAGCTAATCCGTGTCGGATAGAAACAGGTGTTTACCTCAGTACAATGGAAGATGGTCGCGCAACTTCGTGGATTGGTTGAGGTTAGACATTAACACCGTTGGATACCGGCTTAGTGGTCGAGTAGGTTAAGCGTTCGCGCGCGAGACTGAAGGCCCTGGGTTCGAACCCCGCGAGCAGGGTCGTGGATGCGCGCTGTTGAGGAGTCCCACAATAGGACGAAACGGACGTCCCGTGTTTTCAGATTTTCAATGCTGGTCTAACACCAATCGGTTCATGATATCAATCAAAAACTTGACAATCTCCACAACACCTAAATTGATTATTAATATTGAATAAATTCTACCTATATTATTTTTTGGCTTACTACGTTTTTAAATCTTGTGAAATTGATTGATGTAAAAGATTTATTGATAAGTAATTATTATGACAAGCAAAGTAATTAAATTAGAATTAAACAATTTAGGCTGTTCGGTTGAGGAAATAGGGAACAACTTCGTTCACTTCAAATTGAGATTTAGGATGCTATATGTGCAGGTTTTTTAAACAATGTAACGTAAATACCAGGTAACTAGTTTTGAGTTTAATATATTTTTATGTGCGCTGGGTGATATTACTCTGTTGGAGGAACTGAAGTAGGCCAGAAACGGAGTTGGAATCTATTACCGAATGGTTGGATGACAAATGCGTTAGATATTAAGTCACTAAGTCAGCATAATTCAAGTAGATAATTGATACTCTTGTCGAACCTATATTCAGACTATTTATAAAATCGTTTTTCTAGTTCCTATTTTAACTGTAAATAAATCCCCGTCATACAGGAAGTCGTTTTTGAAATGAAAATCTTGGCAATAACGTCGTTGATTCAGAAGATAAATGACACGGGGTCGAATCCAAAAAGGAGTATCAGCTTTTGTAGATTATAGGTACACCTTGCTGGCGAGCGTCAAGGAGCGCGAAACCTTAGGTACAGGGATCTCTGCGAAATACCTCCAACAACCATCCTAACTTCCAATATAGTACATGCAATGTAGTTACTAGGACTACTGGTTACATTTCAATTTTATAAATAGGATTCGATGAGCATTAAGAAACACTTAACGTACATGGCATTGATCACTACTCAGTGATCAGTCATTTGTAAGTTGCAACTTCAATTTGATTAAAAATTTACAAAAAAACTCATTGAAATCATGAACCGATCAGTGTTAGACCATCACTGAAACCTGGAAGCACTAGATGGCTGTTTTATCTTAGAATGAGACTCTTCAGCAATGCACATCCATGACCCCGCATGTGGCAATGCAATCCAGCACCTTCACTCTTAAGCGCGAACGTTTAACCTCTGGTCGAGTGAGCTGGAATCCAAAGGTATTAATGTTTAACTTTTGTCAATTCGCGATATCGCACGACCATGCTCCAACAGCCGTTCAGTGCTTCCATGTTTTCAAAAGTGGTCTAACTTTGATAGGTCAATGATTTCAATGAAACTCAACAATCTTCACAACCCTAATACCGATAGATATAGAAAAAGAATTGTTATTTTTAATACTCAATTTTTTCTGATTATCATGTTAATTAGTGACTTTCTTATGGTTCTAGTACTAAGTGAAAGACTATAGCAACTCTCCTACAATCAATTTTGTTGGTGGTTTATTTTTATCAAATCCTTTTATTAACATATTTAACAGACAAAAATTGTTCGAACAGTAACAATTCGTCTATATCTTTGTAGTATTATGATCACTATCATGTCTGTATAAACGTGTATGTTGGATCACATATGACAGCCTACGCGCATATCTCTCCTTAGCTTAAATGTTAATCGTTGAATATCGCTCGACGAATCATTCTTTTTCCCATGTATATGTGTGCTCGAATTCTATTAATAGACTTTACTTTACTGTGCCCTTACGCAATTTGACTATAAATTCGTCTCTGTAATCGCTCTCTAGCATTTATTAGCCTCTCTGCTCCAAATTCGCTCGGTGTACTTGTAACCTTGTTACTTGTGCTATCCTCTAATAAACTGTAGTTTCCGCTTCTTAGTGCCTTCTGAATACAAACACAGTAATCAAGGTGGTTGATTAACGAAGCGAAGCCACTACAAGACAATGTATTCTAGCCAGCAACTGTATTTGTTCTTCAATACAGTCAAATCATTATTGTATAAATTTGTGCAGTAAATTCGTCAAAAACCAGTTTAAACGAAAATTTATTTCAAATGAAAATCCTTCAAAATATGCATGTAACGGGTTTGATTCTAATAAATAAGTTATGTAATTTGCATTGATAAAACTTACTTGCAACAAACGAATTTTGTATTCATACATGGATAATGTTAATTTAATATCGTCATCTATAATCTGATAGAAAGAGTAATGTAAAAACAATACATTACTTATGTGTATATTACGAAGTTCAGAAGACAAAATTTTAAAGAGAGTGATTTACGATGAACAAACAATATCGTAGTAATAAAAAGCACAGTAACGGATAATTTAACCAAGGTTTATAGATGTTGGTAAATATCTCAAAACAAGATCACAAAATGTGGGATAGTGGATCAATGTTTGAAGCAATTGGATTTTGATCAATAAATTGAGGTCAACTTTATTCCATTTATCTTACTTTGTATGATAAATCCCTACCAATATTCTGCGTCCCACTAGTTTAGTTTTGCCATGTCATTAGTGTGTATCTCCAGAAGCACTAATCGCCCCCAAATGCCCTGGTACGGCCGAGAGTAAGGAGAGTCCGCTCTCCCTCTCGAAATGCTCTCATATGGCCACGCGTACATAGCCCCTGCCAGGGAAGTCCTACTCACTGCCTTCACGTGGCGGGGGTGTTGTTTACGAAAATGAGAGGACGAAAAGCGAATGTTCGGCGCTTTAACCGGATCCCAAACCAATGGTGCACATGGGCTCCAGTATCCTGCGGGAACAAATGGCGTATGAACCAACTACAGCAATATATATATATATATATATATATATATATATATATATATATATATTCAATGAGCAGTTTACTATATTCGGTTAAAATAAACATTCTTATTAGCCATATGTAGAAACAAACTCGAAGGGTTAAGGAAATTATTTTATTTATTGGTTTAAAACACATAAGCATTGGTACAAGGAGGCACCAAATAGATATCCGCCACATAAATTATTCGACTGCCCCGAAATGCCCTGGTATGACCGAGCCATCTCTCCCTCTTGGAATGCTCTCAAGTGATCACGTGCACACAACTACTGCAAGGAATGTCCTACTCACTGCCTTCTCGTGGAGGGGGTGTCGTTTACGAAATTGAGAGAACAAAAAGAGAATGTCCGGCGCTTTAACCAGGTCGGTGGAAACGGAGGGCCCACCTACGGAGGAATCGGAAAACCCTGGTTCCAAACCAATGATGCACATGGGCTACAGTATCCTGCCTGAGGAAACAAATGGCGTATGAACCTATTGTTGGTCACCGGCTACCATGGGTTTACATCGCCTTACGTTGCTCTACTGCCTTGTGGATTAGATCGTTAGGTCAAAAGCTCGGAATGTGGACCCCTACGAAAACCACCTGCTTCTGTTTGGGCACCCGAACAGTATCCCAGCCATCACATAAATCGAAATTTTTTAAAGCAATATTAACAAGTTTATCATTTATCTTCTAAAACTAGAGAAAGTCGGGTAGTTAAATAATCTCTGTTATTGATTATTATGTACTTAAGAAAGTACTGTGAGAATCTAGAAAGAAAACGACATATATTTTTATATATTTAAATAAATTATAACTTATCTTTAAGAATTATTGTCAAATTATAAATATCACATCTGAAATGGTGTTGAGGATATGGAGTCATCAAATACGAGCTCTAGTGGCCCTAAATTTGACTGCATTTGGATAGCATAAATGATTGCTTTTGAATAATTGATGTCGAAATATGCATGTCGCCAATCATCAATTTGAATCACGTTAGTGAATAAGGGAATTAAAATAAGTCCATTAGTAAATCAGATGAGAATGCAGATCAACCCTAACCACAGTATGTTTTATTAAGAAACGGCTGATGGATAATACCAGCTATTGAGTGATCATGAATTACAACAAATATCATGACGCTAACATATTCAATTAAACCTGTGACGACGGACCACGGGTCATCCTTGTTTAATATTCGTTATCAATGTCTCGAGATAACAAAAGCAGGTGATGATGACTGGGTGAAGCATGCGGGGTTAGTAAATCGTGAATGTGAGCGCTTCAAACTATCAGCAATGACAGATCAGTTTAAGTGTCTCGTGTTTGTGTGCAGCCTCCGATCTCCCGAAGATGCTAATATTAGAACCAGGATTTTGAGTAAAATTGAACAATTTCCGCACATAACACTACAGGAAGTAACCAGAGTGACGGAGATTGGTAAACTCAAAACACGACACTTCCATGGTCGAAAATAATGGCCAGTTGCCATACGTTCATGCTATAAGCGGAAACAACGATTCCTGCTCAAGAAAATTATCGCACACAGACAATCAGCCGTCATCTCCATGTTGGTCACGTGGAGGTTGGCACTATAAAAGGTTCTGCCCACATAAAGGGTTGTTCCGATATCACAGAATTCCTCTTGGAGTAAAGACCGCCCCTTCAATCTTTCAACAAGTTATGGATACTATGTTACAAGATATTCCTGCCACTGCCGCCTATCTCGATGACATACGGATCATGAGTACAGACTATGCTGACTTAGAGAATAAGGTGGACACGGTTCTCAAACGCATAGCAAATTATGGGTTTAGATTGCCTGCTGAAAAGTGTGATTTTTACATGGAGCAAGTCCGTTATTTAGGATTCGTAATCGATGAAAACGGAAGAAAACCTGATCTTGAAAACGTCGAAGCTATCAAGTCCATGCCTCCACCGACGGATGTATCAACTTTACGTTCTTTATTGGGAATGGTTAGTCATTATGGCGTCTTTCTTCCAGATCTGCATCGCCTTCGTGCTCCTCTTAATTGCTTACTGAAAAAGGATAGCAAATGGTTTTGGTCAACCGAATACCAGAAAGTATTTCTAAAACTAAATCAGCTCATATCATCAAACCTTCTACTTACACATTATGACCCAGATCTTCTAATTATAGTCACAGCAGATGCTTTAAAGTACGGAATCGGAGCAGTAATTTCACATACCTACCCTGACGGGTCTGAGAAGGCAATCGCCCACGCTGCAAGATCGCTGACTATGACTGAAAGGAACTACAGTCAGATAGAGAAGGAGGCCCTCTCCATTATATTTGCCGTAAAAAAGTTCCACAAGATGCTGTTTGGCAGACAGTTCATCGTACTTACAGACCATAAGCCGCTACTGACAGTTTTTGGAACTAAAAAAGGTATTCCTGTATATACAGCAAACTGTCTACAGCGATGGGCAACTACACTGCTGGGCTATGATTTCAAGATAAAGTATCAACCGACAACGGATTTTGGACAGGCAGATTCCCTCTCAAGATTGATTGGTTCGCATGCAAAACAAGAAGAGGACGTGCTTGTAGCTACCATAGATGTCGAGGCTGAGGTTCACAAAGTATTGACAGACGCAGTTTCCGGACTTCTGGCCACATTCCTAGCCATTAAAGAGGCTAGAAAGAAGGATAATGCATTGAAGATTGTTCGCCACTGAATACTCAACAAGTGACCTTCATCTAGACCATATGGAAAACTCTTACAATGTTTTCGTCGACGAGATTCTTTAGCAGTTGTCGATTTGCGCATCATGTTTGGCCACCGTATCGTTATCCCCAGAAATCTTCGACATCAAGACATCAGGCAGTTTCACAGAGGGCACCCGGGGATAAGTAAAATGAAGTCACTAGCTCGCAGCTATGCATACTGACCGTCAATGGACCGTGATATAGAACAAAAATGTTGCAGTTGTTGGTCCTGTCTAGAGGCTGCGAAGAATCCAACGAAAGCTGAACCACAACCATGGCCAAAACCGGACGGGCCTTGGCAAAGAATACACGCTGATTTCGCCGGACCAATACAAGGTAGAAATGACTTCGTTGTTGTTGATGCTTTTACAAAATGGTCAGAAGTATATGACATGCCGAAAATGACATCAGAGAGTACAATAAGACTGTCAGGATTGTTTGCTTGTTTTGGGGTTCTAGAGATCTTAGTGACCGACAACGGAACTCAGTTTGTCATCCGCTTTCAAACGCTTTTGCAGTGAAAATGGCAATCTCCTCCGTACCATCCTCAGTCGAATGACCAAGCAGAGATTTGTGGATACGATTAAAAGAGTTCTGGTCAAATGAAGAGGTGAGGGTATCCCAAAACAAGTGATCAGTAAGTTCCTAATGTCTTACAGAGTTACCCCTAATTCGGCAGTACCAGAAGGAAAGTCACTAGCCGAGTGTATGTTCGGAAGGAAAATTCAGACAGTCTTCAACAGTATGTTGCCGCCCATAAAGACAAGTAAACCCACGAATGAGTATCGCACGGTCACTGGTTGCTTCCACGTGAGTAAAAGGGTACTTTTCAAATCGTATCAAGGTAATAGGAAGTGGAACCAGGTATCATAGAACGTCGAATTGGAAATGTACTGTACCTAGTCCGGAAAGGTATCGGAAAATGCATAAGACACATAAATCAAATGCAAAGAGACGGTAGTAGAGTGGTCCCACAATGACGGCTCCCATTCCAATTGCTCGTGGATTCATCTCAGAAAAGCTATCATGAACGCAAACATAGAAGAGACAAACGACGCAAGGGAAAAGTTGTACAACTCTCGAGAGTGATGGACCGCAAGAGGAATGCGGCAACCAAGTTCCAAGTGGATCTGAGAAAGAAGTCTTACACAACAGACTTTAAAGGGGGAGGTGTGACGACGGACCACGGGTGAACTTGAGGAAGCTATAAGAGGATCAGAAGGAGCCGAAGATATTCCATCCAATCACCTTTCGGAAGAATATTCTAGAATTCCTGAGTGTAGCTTCCCGATTGGACAACGCTATTAACCTCCTGCATGCGGATTGGAGGACCGTAATGATGATTTAGTTCTTACTAAAAACTATAAATACCTGACAATTTTGTGCTATGATTGACACTGTTTGGAATAATATTCCTTTCATTAATCTTCTGTCTTCCCCTTGCGACTTGGAAGGGTTTTGGCGTTCTAGTGCTCAGTTATACGCGGTATATCAAGTAAACAACCTTCTAGATATAACAAAGCCTTCCATATATTTTCTCCGCTTAATTACTCTGATTGTCTGTCCACATCAATGAGTGTACAAAATATACGTATTCGAAATCCATTCTAGTATTTGACTTATTTAATTCCGTTATTCACTAACGCGGATTAAGTTGATACTTGTATATGAGGATAGCCAACATGAATATTTCAACAACAATCATTTACACGATCAGTCTGGAGTCAGATTAAGGGCCACTGAACGCTTTACAATCACAAATGAAACCGTTTCATATTATTTCAACGATAGACTCAACCTTAAGTAAACCAATAAGCCTTATGGGAAGACAATACCTCGGAAGAACACAATAGAAGTATCTAAAATAAATCGGTTAAAGGAGAATTAATTAGGTTCAAAATAATGTGTGTATCAGTTTTTGTCTATAGTTGAAACTAAAATTCACTGTACAAACGCTTTAACCTAAATAAACAGTAAACAATAATACCATAAAAATAAAGGTATCAAAGAAGCATACTTACATGATTACTATCGATTAACTTCTGATTAGCCAAAAACTTATCGATATCCTTTTCCAATAGTTCCACTTCAGATGAATCAGAATGGCATGATTTCATATCATATGATCGATTAATATGTTTCACTCTGTTTGTATCATTAGTCAAAGAGCGAAACCATTTATTCAAAAATAATGTTTTGTTTTTATGTGGTTGATGATACTGTTCATCTGATAGAAATTTGAGTAGTTTATTTCCACAGTAACCAAAAGGATTTATTAGCTGATTAAATAGAGATACAAACCTGAATACAAATCAAAAGAAAGTTAGAACGACCATTTAATATGGTGCCCATTTATGCAATACAAAGTGAATATCAATAATGTTAAAAGGCAGAATTCCTGATGGTGAGACTATAATTTGTGGACAACCTTTGAGTGACGCCATAGAGACCTTGGGAACATTCACCTATATACTAGGATTGTAAATTAATGTGAGAAATCAGAATCGGGATTTACAGTTCGAGTTTGAAATTACAGTAAGGGTTTTCATCACACCCTGACATCATCTATGATGCCAAAATGCTATTTGGCCGAATGAATGAATGGCTTTTATGCCGAAATGCAACACTATTTTAAATCTGATTGGTTCATTCATAATTATAGTCTCACCAATACTGATTCTGCATACTGTGTTGAAATTGGAACGTACTGATTGGTCTATTTTCAACCAATCAGAGGTAGCACCTATATTGAGATATTAGATTACGTAAATTTTACATAAACTCGAATATTTTCTGCTACTTAGATAGCATATTGTTTGGATTTATTGGGATATATTTATGAGTAACAATACAACAGTTTGACTTAATAAGTTCAAGTAAATTCAGTATTGGATAGAGAGTTAATAATAAAACCATATATTTATGATATCATAATGAACAGATATTTGAATCTTAAAGTGAATAAATAAAGCTATTTACATTGAAGTGTCTAACACTAAATGATGAAAATTAAAATATTCGAATTTCTATTTATTGGAAATATCATAAATATATCATCATTTGTACCACATAGATATACATTGTTGGTTTTATATTCTTGTTCTGATTTGGAAAAGTTCAAATGAAGTAATGTTCAAGGGGAACTAAACAACAGAAAAACTTAACACATATATACGAAAGTATATATAATAGTTCAATAAAAGTGTTATTAATATTATACAACGTGAAGAATTCGTACTACGTAATAATCGTGATTTAAACAACGCTAGACATACATGTTATAACAAAAAAAACAATATAAATCATGTGATATTATGATCAATCTAGTGTACAATTTCTTACACTAGCAGTAATGTCACATTTGGAAGAAACAATGAATCGAAGGTATGCATGGAGGAATACTGAAACTACAGTAAGGTCAAGTAAATCAGGTTAGTTAATGAAGTTGTGCATTAGAATGCGAACAACGGATGGGTTATGTTAGCTAATGTAGTTTATAAGTGACCAGACCGAGACAGCATGGATTCATGAAATCGAATACTCCTCGATATAGCTATGAAGAGATTTCCAAATCTCTTAATCTATAATAACTTATTCCCAAAAGCTATGTATAAATAAATGCAGTAATTTACCAGATAAATAACGGACTATATATATATATATATATATATATATATATATATATATATATATATATATATATATATATATATATATATATGGGTAGCTGCATAAGTGCTGGTGGTGGTGTGAGTGATGAGATCAATGCACGTATAGTGAAAGCCAGAGCGACTTATGGCAATCTGGGCCTCCTTTGGCGTCTTCGTGATGTTAGTCTGGCTGTAAGAGGTCGGATCTACAACGTGTTGGTGAGAGCAGTTTTGCTCTATGCTTGTGAAACCTGGCCTCTCCGAGTTGAGGATGTTAGACGACTCTCTGTGTTCGATCATCGTTGTCTCCGAAGGATTGCTGGCATCCAGTGGCAACACCATGTCAGTAATGCAGAGGTTCGGCATCGAGTGTTCGGTCACAGAGACGACAATCCAATTGGTGTCACCATCTTGAAACACCGACTTCGGTGGCTTGGATATGTTCTACGAATCTCGTCTCAGGGAATTCCACGTCGTGCATTATTTGCCGACTCTGGGACTGGTTGGAAAAAGTGGAGAGGTGGTCAGTATATGACATGGTGTCGTGGTATGAAAGAAAGCTGCAAAGGGCTAGCTTCTGTTGGTCCTTCACGACTCCCTGGTTGGGGTCCGAGAGATGGTGTAACACAGTGGCTAGAGACGTTATCAGATATGGCTCAGAATAGAAGCCAGTGGTGATCCTGCCGTAACCTTCTTTTACATTCTTCATAAAAAGTGGTTGCTCCTTCCTTAACTGAAAGATTTCTTCTGATTGTACCTTTTCGTTTTCCCCATTTTTGTTCTTTTTTTGATATATATATTCCCTAAGTTCCTTACCTTTTTTTCCCTTCTCTTTAAATTCTCATTGTTTTTTTGTGGCGCAAATATATTTGGTGACCCCTTGTACCAATATTTATGTGTTCAAATAAATAAATAAATAAATAAATAAATGTTTCGATACACATCAGTATTTGTTCAGTAGTACCCAAATAGAAAGAAGCCATTTTTCTACAGTTGTAACAAGTAGTAATATCAGTGGGTGTTCCATTCACAAGACCAAAAGTTTTATTTAAGACAAATATTATAAGAAAATATATACTAATATGAACAACATACATAAATAACAATTTGTACATACAATATTTACATACCGATCATCATCGAATTTTTCAACATGATGAACTACATTAAGCAATTGAAAGACATCTTTACGTGTCTGAAGTCCCACTCCTAAAACATCGTCACTTTGATAAAAAGGACTAGAAGCTGTTAAGCATAATGCTAATAAACCAGGCATTTCAGGACGTTCAATAAGTGATTGCAATAAATAACCACATTGTCGAGCAATATTTTGTGTAAACTTCAAATCAATGTCTAAATGATGATTTGACTTAATCGGAGTATCTTGCGTAAGAGATACTTCATCATCCTGAGTAGTGATTGGTGCACAGGTTGATAAGAGTTCAGTACATTGAAAAAGAAGACCGATTGATTCAGCTGAAAGTGCACAAGATAAGAGGCTAATAGTGAGAAGAAGAAGGAAAAACAGAAAAATATTTTAATACATCATATGATAGAAAATAACAGAGATATACAAAATCTAAAATCAGTGACAAAACAGTTAACTTACCATAAATCAATATCCGACTTATTTGTAATTAGTGAACGACAATCAACACGTCGATCTTCATGATGATCATTTAAAAGAATATCAACAAGTTGATTATTATCCAAATGATTATTTACTAATTGGTATAGGAAATTACTTAAAATAGGAATTTGAGAAAGAATATCTGATTCAGTCAAGTTTAATGTAGACTCCGATGATGAATCAACTTGGAAAAGATGAAGTAAATGTTTCAAGTGTCGAATTAGTAATTGAATTCGAAAGATATGACCTGATATAAAAATTCGATCCCAGTAACAATCACTTGTTGTCGTTAAAGAATCTGATAAATCACCAATTTTGCGCAATGCTTCGACAGTTTTTACAAATAAAAAATCACGAGGTATAGTAACACTGGGTGGATTTTTTGAGTCAGGCTGAAAAAATAAAATTAACAAGATTATAATTTCTGGATAATGAAAAGTAAACAAATAACCATAAATGTGCAATTAGTCAAAGGAATCTAAGAGTTTATTAGAAACTTTTTATACTGTTAATAAAGTACAGAATGAGTGACAGTGAATTACAAATCGTCGAACAGTGTACAAAATAACTCACAGTGCGACTTATTTATCAAGTATATGTTTATGCATACAACTTTCAGTCACATTGTTTGTATGAGGCTTTTTTCCAAACCATAGTAGTTGTAATGGCATTTGAACTAGTTTTACTGTATGAGTTAGAGGATAGAATATTCAGTAAGTCATATACAACGTAGTGGAAGTAACGATCGGGACTCAGGTTCTAAGGGAAGATAAAAAGTGAATGTACCTGCACAGCTGAGAACCATTTTAAGCCGTGTCATTAAAGGTCTCTAACCATTGGCAACGATGATCAGAAGGACATTAACCAGTTAGTCCTATATCTGCCCCCAAATGCCCTGGTATGGCCGAGAGTGGGGGGAGTCCGCCCTCCCTCTCAAAATACTCTCACACGGCCACGCGTATACAGCCTCTGCCAGGGAAGTCCTACTCACTGCCTTCTCGTGGCATTACTGTTGTTTGCGAAAATGAGAGGACGAAAAGCGAATGTCCGGCGCTTTAACCGGATTCCAAATCAATGGTGCACATGGGATCCAGTATCCTGAAGCAACAAATGGCGTATGAACCAATCGTTGGTCACCGGCTACCATGGGACTGCATCTCCTTACGATGCTCCACTGCCTTGTGGGTTAGACGTCCAGGTCGAAGGCTCAGGGTGTGGCCCTCTAAGAAAACCACCTGCTTCGGTTTGGGCACCCGTGCAATATCACAGCCCTCACACAAATCAATTGAGATTCGTGTGGCGCATATGTATTTGGTGCCTCCTTGTACCAATACCTGTGTTAAAATAAATAAATAATAATAAATAGTCTATATCTATAAACATAGCCTAGTCCAATTGCCGATAAGTTCATGAACTGGTTCAATGTCTTGGTTTGGCAGCCCCTACATTTCTTCTAACCTAAGCCACTTGAGATTGACAATTAGGATGTAAATTTGCCAAAAGCTTTAGCTAGGAAAATAGTGCTCGAGTAAGGATACTATTCGAGGTTGATGAACTTCTTTGGTGCAAAGATAAATGATAGATACTTTTATAGAACCTCACGATCAACTGAGTCGAATGGTGCCTTAAAATCAAAGAAGACAACTATTATAAACGTCGAAAAGTGTGTCTATGTTTTAGAACCTGACGAAGGGTGAATATTTGGTTTATGCATCCAGGACAGCATATAATAGAACGGATATAGCAACCGCCGCCGAACAATTAAATTATAGGTTTGTTTGCTCTTCAACTTACTTAGTGGGAAAAAAAAGTAAATAATACCTTACAGAAGGCACCATTTTCCGATGAAAAAAGAAATTTTTATTTTCGGATTATTCAAACTCCCACAGTATTCTTGTATATTGACTAAATTTTAATAAAAGGTTTTGACGAGAGTTCGAAATTCCAGGTAATTTGTTGCTGAGAATAAACAAGTATGAGAAAATTAATAAGTATTTAAAAGGATCATTCGCTGACCAAATAGCTCAATGATAACATATTAGACGGTGAAGCTGGGTGATCTGGTTCCGAATTCAATAAGGAGTATCAGTCCTCTCAGTATTGAAGGTAAGCCTTGTTGGAAAGTGCCACCTATTACGAAACGCAAGCAAAGCTGGGTATACTGGGGGCTACCTCTAACCACCTAACACCTCGACGGAGTTATTTGTAAAAGGCAAACGCTAGGGATCTAATATACGCGTAAATGGGTTTAAGCACTAAAAATTCACACCACTACCTTGAGTTGATGATATAATTGACTTACACCATCTAAAGCAGTTAAATATGGATAAAAGATCACAAATATTTCATAACACTGATTTCGTGATAAATAAAACAGTAAATAGATTGTATTATTTATTGCATTTTAAAAAAACGTCATAAAGCAGTGACAAAACAAAAGCTGAAATCAAAACACAGTTCGACTTACAATTCTTACAAGTTCATTTAACAAATCCAAAGCAGCTGAACCAATTAAATCATCCGATCCACCAGCCAATATGAACAAATTTAACAGTGAATCATTTGGTTGATATAAATCATTATCCAATAGTTGTTTTTCATTATGATTATTATCGTTAGAAATAAAGAATAATTGACGTATGTAATCATCAAGTCCCGAATTAACACAATTTTCCAAAAGTATACGAAGAAGATTAATTAACTGGGGAGAAAAAAGCATAAGGGAATTTTTAATAGCATAGAAGATAGAGGTTTGTACTCTAGATGAATGATTCAGGTGGAGTATCATTCTCTGAGCTGAATGGTTTGATTGAATAATTTTGATAGTGAATTTAATCAACATAGCTGTTAACATAGTAATCAGATTTACGATTAAGATTGAAATTATGTAACGTTAATGAACATTGGTTAGGTTTTATCATGAATTAACTCAGGTTACAGGTATGAACCGTCGGATTCTGAATCAGTGGTCTAAAAGGGAAGTTGTACTCACTGCAAAGATTAAAGGTCATTAAATGTGTATTTCAGAAACATTTTAGCAATATGTTCCTTGGTGTTAGATCATGATGAAAAAAGTCTTCAAATGGAACAATTATCCAGAAATTAACCATTTAAGGAAATACTTCCAGTGACAATGGTGAAAACTAGTTACAAACTAGATCACCCGCGTTTCAGTAGAGTTTCTATTAGTGTATTTCGTTTACAGAACGATAAAATTGACTATCTTATAAAGGCAGAGACAAACGGATATAGGAAGACAAAATTGAGTGCCAAAAGTACAGGCCTGACAAAAGCACGATAAGAGAAAAACACTGGAAAACGGGAAGGTGTTGAAACAAACAACAATGAACCGAAGTGGTTTACGTTGAGAAACGTCAAACTATCCTCTTGTATACATGAGGTTATTAAACATCAGGTCTGACTCCAGTGTGAACGAATGATGATGATGGTAATTGATTTAACGAATGAATTAAAATATATTTTCTCCATGTGGTATACTACGATAATAATACGACGACCAGGTGACAGAATTTATAATATCGCTAGATTTGATAATCGAATGATCCGATATACACAGACTAGATCATACTATACCAGACACCCGATTCATGACCAAAATTAGAGAACCAGAGTAACGCTAGATAATGCTTTCTTTCACACAATTATAAGCCGTGACTCACATTGAGTCCGCCGAAAGAATCAATTATAGGAAAGGAAATTACATTTAATAGTCAGTAAGCTGCGTGCCTGTTTGTCGACACTCAGTGACCATCATACGTACTTTCACTACTTAACTCCCCATATAATCGTGTTGATTGATCACGTTAAGATTTGGAAATAAAAAATCCAATACGAGAGTTTCAGATAAACAGATTACACACATTCATTTGGCAGATAGATCAAATGAAAAAAAATATATGTAGTGGGGTGGCATTAATAGCTTACTCACTGAATAATGGGTAGCTTAGTCTTTAAATAAGATGAATAATGTATAAATTACAGATAACCGATTAGAGTACGAATGTCAGACATACATAAGGCAACTACATATGAATGGATTTAACAAGGTCACAAATAACATAGGTATATGGAAAGTCATAAAGTACCTGACAAGGTTAGAACGACACGGTGAATGGATAGAGTTGCTAAAACAAAAACAGATTGAAAGGAAGAACGACAGGACTACCATGAGGTTTTATCACACTCGAAGCAAAGTATAACAACTTTTTTAAGTCCTTTACAACACAGGACCTCATAGAACAGATGTTTTAAGATAATGATGGAGTTAAACTGTTTAACAAAATGAAAATACTGCGCCAAATTAATGAGAACTGATTATAGAAATAGATGGACGAAACCTACGGGGTATGTAGAATGTTAAAAGTAGACGTTTTACCTAGCTTAGTCAAATATTGCTTTCTCTACAACTGTTTTGTGTAAATTTAGTGAGAGAAACAGTTGTTAAGCACAATTGAATTGTACTTCATTCCACATAAGCTCCACACTTATAGATACAGACCATGTCCTCTCATAGTTAACTAAGCTGGTAACTGAGACAAATTCCTGATAGTGGGAGAAAATAAGTCACACCATACCATACATTAACTGAGGTTGAAAAGTGTTGGTCATTTAATCACATTTCAATAACTCAATAGTGACATACTAGTTATGAACGTCTAACTCAATCATGTCGAATTTTATATTGGCAAGTCAAAACCTTGGCTGAACCATTCGTTAAGTGCTCTCTGAGAATATTTGAAACTGACCTTTAATACAAGTGACGTATTTTTGGCTCTTAATTGAGTGACCGCTTCTTGAATGAAGGTCTTATGAGCAGGGAAGCTAAAACACATACACACAATGAAGATTGCGGTTAAAGCTTGAAAGCAATAAATAAACATTTAATTAGAACATTAAAAAAAAAATTAAGCCGTAAATGTCTTACATTAATTGAGCAGTCAAATCAATGCATAGCATGTTATGGTATTCGCCAAATCTTTTTACAGACAGGTCAGTGTAAACATTGTAAGCAGTGGCTTGTCCATTAAAATGTGATTTCCTTTCAAGATTCATATAACAAGCATAGAAATCTATGCAAAAGTGACTTGAATAGTAACATTAATGAAATAAGTTTTAGGCAAAAACAAAAGAAGCAGTCACTTTTTGCTGTAAATCAGTTATATCAACTTTATTCATACTTCGATAGTTATTCTGCAATCGCCAACTAATATCACCAACATTGCATTAAGATACTAATACTAGTAATATTAATGATAGTAGTAATGAAAACACGAACATAACCAGATCCGAGGTAATATAGTCTACAGTCAATGGAATGTGTAACACAGAACTAGGTGAATACTCCGAAATCATGAGATAATAAATAGTATCACGTAAAAAAAATCAATTGATGATAAAATGAATCAGCCAAATTCGAAGCACGAAGCATCGGATCTACCTCACGAAATACTTAATTTTATTTATTCTGTTCAGTTGACATCTTTTCAATCTACTATTTACCTGTATTTTTATTACTAGATAGTATAGTTAATTCAAACTTATTGCTTACTTCACAGTGTATTTCATATTCAGTTATTGAAATTTGACGGTAATTCATGTAGCATTAGAACTAAGAAGACTTTTCAATAACTTCTAGAATTTTCACATATTTGAGCTTCTAAACTAACCACCAACAATCATGATGATACTGAAATAGATTGGCACTTCTTAAGGAACATGATTAGTTGACAAAAACAAAGTGAAAAATGTAAATGAAGGATTATCAGTAGTTTGTTATTACGAGTCTAAGAAAACGCCGTTTTCATTAGTGAATTTTACGAAGATGAGATCAAGAAAAATACCCAGAGCTATCACGATATAATCAATAAAAAAATACACAATGTAAACCATGAAAACCGAATGGAGGAAAAGAAAGTATGACAATAAAATTATCAAGAAATATAGTGAACAAATATGGTTTAAGTTATACTTATTGTGTAGTCTGGTTGTATCAAAGTAATCCATTGTATCATTGAAGAAAAATAAAGAGAATTCAGTGAAGAAAGTTTTCTTTTCGACGAAATCATTTAGTTAAGCTGTAGATTCATAATTATAGTTGTTCAGAAAATACCTGAGTCTATAGAAAGATGTGCATATATTAATTTATTTACTCTTCTGGTGCAGGTTACATTGACCTCACAAAGCGATCACTTTCTATGAGTATCTTAAAACATTATCCGGAGTGGCTTTTAAGCAGAGTGCAAAACTATCACCAGCTAAATACAGAAGCACCTAATCAATTCTGAACATGTTGATCTAAAGGAGTCTTCCTTCAAAATAATCTAAACAATCAAAGGAACTGGCTTAAAGTGAAGTCGAATCAAAAACTTGTGCCCCGTTGAGGGGTTGGTGATCCAAAAATTTAAGTCCGAACTGAGTTTAAAAACGATACGCCCGATTTCTCATCCTTCCTTGACCCTAGTTCCCTCCTGAAGTATGTTTTAGTCTTGTTTTTATCATTATTTTGTAATTGTAAATTAATCAGTTATCATTATCCTCTAACAACTTTTCAGGATTATTATTTAGTGGTTAATATGACCTTTCCGTTTCTTATTTTTCTTTATGTCTGTTAAGTGGACGATTATCTTCCATAATTCTGACCCGTAAATTATTTTCATGCTCCTATTTTCCTTTAACCTCCTGATTATTACGCAACCTCATTTGATATTTGGAATCTCGAGTTTTTTATGATGCAATATTTTTTATAAACTTATGTATTTATCATACAACTAGAAATACGAATGTACAACTTAACCAATTTATTTCGTCGAAAAGAAAATTTTCTTCGCTGTATTCTCTAGAGATACTATTTAAAGCAGGAAGTGTTTGCTTGAATCCAGTAACATTATGGGTCGAATTTTCATATTACTGGTAGAATATAATATCTCTTGTTTACACTGCTATTTTTGGGGATGAAAATGAACGCCCTGAATTGATGAAGCAGTGGCTTAATAGTTCTTGAACTCAACTTTAATAATTTAGTGGCAGCTTAGAACTATGCTTTTTGTACTTGTGTTTAGACAAAAACTATCAATAGCTCTCAAAAACCCAGTGCATGAATTTCTACTTAGATTACTAAAAAAACTAAAAACTTCGGCTTACCTGGTGAGTATAGACGTAAAAAACTCAGGTTCTGCGCTTGAGAGATCGCCCAAAAGTTCACCAGCACATAAACCACAAACACTGACATCTCCATTCAACAATACATTAAATAAGACTTGAAGTGTCCTATGAGCATTTAAACCTTCGAAGAACTAGTCAGTGAATCAGATCATTTTAAGAGGTAAAAAAGGATTTTAATATCTACCTTGAAATTATTCAATTTTTTAATAGACAGACTTATAGAAAAGAAATCTGTGGTACAATTGCGCTCGTGGGAATGTGATTACAAAGTTTACCTTCACTGTAATATCCCGATGTAAACAGTTAACCCGTAGTAAGCACATGTATGTTGTTTATGATGGATTTTTTATGACAGCACTTTTAGTGCACCCAATTAGTGTAAAAATAGAAAGTCATCAAAATTAACTGTTTGAGATATAACTTTTGACTTTTTACGTCAGAATTTAGAGGTATCTTTACTAACCGTTTTTTTAGACCAAAATTATTCTCACTTGCCTATTCATTGAAGTCTTCTGCTGGTTTTTGGGATTATTTTGTTATCATACTTATAAAATAACCTTAGCTGTTTTAATGATTATGATGGGAAGGTATGTCAATGCATAAACTCACATACAATATCCTGTAAAAAAACAACCTGTGTTTGAGCTAGTGTAAAACGAAGCTAATTTAGGATTGTCTAAAAATAAGGTGCAAGGTTGCAATTGACATTATTTTTGTAAATACGATAGTCACGCGGACCCCACCCAGGCAGTCTGCATCTGCTAATATGTTTTCATAATTGCAAGCAATACATAGATTTGACAAAGGGAAAGTACAGATAAAGAAAGTCGAAATGCCTGACATCTGTAGAGTTAAGGACGACAGATTAATATCATATCTTGGTTTAAATATACTAATATAACGAAATTATTATATTCAAACCAAGATATAATATTAATCTGTCGTCCTTAACCCTACAGATGTCAGGCATTTCGACTTTCTTTATCTGTACTTTCCCTTTGTCAAATCTATGTATTGCTTGCAATTATGAAAACATGGTTTGATACATTAATGTTCGAGGGTTATACACTATTTTACCTGTCTCCATGTCGACAGGCTCAACTACTTTACTCCCTATCATTAGTACAGGTGTCGATGCAACTCAATGCTGAACAACATTTTGCAACATAATCCTGATGTAAAATGGGTGGCATCGACACCTTTACTAATCGTAGGGAGTGAAGTAGTTGAACGTGTCGACTGCTTCACTTATCTTTGATGTCTCATCAGCCCTTGTGGTCTGGTGTGTGACGAAACCTCAGCACGGATACAGAAGGCTTGACTAGCTTTCGCCAACTTGCGTCATTTATGGCGTAGGAGATATATTTGTCTACCAACCAAAAGAAGGGTTTACTGAGCAGCAGTTCGTACCGTCCTACTTTATGGCTGCGAGAGGATATTCGTAGGTGACTAGTACTCGGTCATAGGTGCCTTCGAAACATCGCTCGTATATCCTGAGACCACCGAGTAAGTAATGCAGTTGTTAGGAAACGGGTACTAGGTAAGGATGGAAAATCAATTGATGAAGTAGTGAAGCTTCATCAGTTGAGATGGCTGGGACACGTGTTACGTATGCCAACCATCGACTGCTCCGACGAGTGATGTTTTATGGTGTAAGAGTAGGTTGGAAGAAAGCAAGGGGAGGCCAAACCAAAACATCGCACAAATCCATGAAGTCACTGACAAGTAGACTGAGCCATGTTGGTAGGTGTAAACTACCTGGTTGGGATCCGCGAGACGATAGCAAGCGATATATAGGGACCTTGAATGACATGGCTCAAAATCGTTTGCAATGGAGCAGGTGCATCCACTCTTTGTGTTCTCCCAAATTCTAATCTTCTGAATTCTTCATGTCCATTTCGTTTCTTTTTCCAAATTTATTTCACTGAATTATACTCCTTGAGTAACATCTTCAAAGCCTAATCTTTCCGATAACTGCTTATACTTTTACTACCTCTACCACTATGGGATTTGAATCGACAATTATATCTGTGTGCTAATGTGGTATGGAAACTTGAACATCCATACATACGTACGAAATTCTGACTGAATGAATATACTTAAATACATAGGGATTTGTTTACTCACTTTTTGCATAGATTCACAATCTTATAAACCGATTGACCACTATTATCTAAAAACAGATATAGTCTTAACTTAGTGGTTTCACTTCACGAAAAGGAAAATTTTGAAATGTATACGATGAAATACTTTTACTCTTGTAACTTCAAACTACAGCAATCATGTTTCACAGGAGCTTAGTAAGCCAGAACACACCATACAGGATTTTTTTATCCCTATATGAGAATTTGGAGGTGGAAAGCAATCAACATTTTGTATCCAAAATCAGTTCTATCCACCAAACGTTTTTTTCATCAAGCCAGTTGTAGCGAGCATTTTAGTATCAATAAGTATTAATCTGAGAATTGAATTAATCAAGAAATTTTGCGATCTTCTACTACCAGTTATTATATATGCTGTTATTCCTACGATGAGTTAAATATGATAGAAGGCTACAATGTTAAGATGAGAACTAACATTATGTCGTAACAAAGATTTAGACAAAGTAAACAAGCACAAAAAATAGTATGGTCAGATATGAACAGATGTGATAACTTTATCAAAAAAGATACCCAAACTTACTTTATCAGCAGAATTCCACAAATGGAATCTCACAGCGACAGAGAATACCAAAGCAGAACGGCTTACTTGATCTGAACTTATTATACGAAGTAGGCAACTGCGTAAGGCTTCAAAATCTTCCTATAATATATCACTTATATGTGATAATGTGAAAACTACCTTTTTTGTTAGTGTTTGTTTCACAAGATTTGAAAAATGAGATAGATTTGCCAGTATACCAAGAGCTGGTTCTAGCAAGTCATCATTTAAATGGATAATACGAATAATATAGTTAAGTGCACGAGAAAATAGAATCGGTTCTATTGATACATCTAAATTATGTAAATTTTCTGTGTATAACTGTAATGCTTCAAGTAACTATTTGTAGTAAAGTTAAACATGAACATTAATATGAAATACCTTTATTTTATCACAAATTATAGAATCCGAAATAACCCCATAAATCAGTGGCTTTAATATAGAGAAATATGTTAAAAGTTGATATCGTGTTTGTATATTGTTGCCTAAAATAGTATATAAATAAGAGAACAAACAACTTACCAAAAAAAATAATGAGATCAATAATGACATTCTGTGTAGCTGCACAATACTCGTCACAAAAACCAGCTGTTATCAAGGAGTTTAAAGATTTTACATCATCAGCGGAAGTTAAATTTATGCGGGAATTCGAACATTGTATGTAGGTCTGTTTAGGATAAGTGTGTAAAGGAATAAAAAGATATTAGATCTACCACACAATTAAGAACATAAGACGAAATTACATAAGCGTCCGAAAAATCGGTTTAGAAAAAACATTAATTTTTTATTACAATTTGATTTACATAGGGTTACTATCTCTTTTGGTGATTTCTAGTGAATTTATAAAAAATATTTTTAGCCTGGTTAAAACTCATGGACAAAAACCATCTACTGATAAAACAAATACTTAAGTGAAGAGGGCAACAAATGAAAAGTTCAAATTCCAAATATTTTAAAAATTTAATCACTTGTTACTTACATTTATCACTGTTGGTAGACTATCATAATTCTCCAGTGATTTGCAATCTTCCCAGCACTTTAAAACCTCCACAAAATGCATTTTAGTCATCCAATAAAGACTAGTATTTGAGTGATCAGTAAAACAACTAGTTCAGAATAAATAAACGAACAACAAAACAACCTGGAATTGAGAAATCGAACGTATGACAATATGCTTGTATAATTAAATAACAAGAGACCTTCAGCTGACTTAAAATACAGGGAATAGTGTTTGGGAATAGTACTAACTATTTGGTGATGCGGTCTTTTAGATTATTAAAGGTAACGTTTAGAGGATGAAGATGAAATAATTATTTTATAACAAAAGTGGTTTTTTTATCAACTTATTATTTTAAGTGTTTTAAGTGATATATATATAATGTCATAACAGGACTGATTTCTTTACTTTTGCAGGTTTTGACGGTTGTTCTGAAGAGTTAGAAAACACGGACATCATTAGTAAAGTGGTTTTCTTCAAGTTGAGTGTTTTAACGGTATAAATTTACAAGTACCTTATACAGATCTAAACATTTGAATTGGATTATGGTTTAATATGGCAGTTCAGTTAACTTATCTCGTAAAATTGAAACTTTGATACATCAGGATCAATAAAAATGAGCTAGTTTTTCAAAAGAGAATGGTCTCTAGATGAGTAGTATGAAAGATTATAATGAAACATGAAAATAAAATGGAGCGGAGGTTTAAAGACAAGTAAAATACATCTCAATGGTTAGATCATGAGTCAGTTGAAGCTAGACCACCATGGAAAACCTGGAAGCAGTGGACGGCCGTTTCGTCCTATTGTGGTACTCCTCAGCAGTGAGCATCCACGACCTTGCCCCTTGCGAGATTCGGACCCAGGACCTACTGGTTTCGCGTGCGAGCACTTAATCACTAGACCACTGAGCCGGCATCCAACGGCGTTAATGTCTAACTTCAACTAATCTACGAAATTGAGCGACACATTCACCATTGTCTTCAGTGAGTTACTATCTCACAACAGACCTGGTTGAACTCCACTGGTCAATACTTCTCACTAGAACTCCAGGATATACCTGTTGAAGCCAGTCACTAGTGAGCATATGGTGATTATTATCGTGGATGCGCACTGCTGAGGAGTACCATAATAGTACGAAACGGCCGTCCAGCGCTTCCAGGTTTTCCATGGTGGTCTAGCTTCAACTGACTCATGATCTAACCATTGAAATTACTACAATCTCCACAAAACCCCTTCTGATAATAAAATACATCTGTTGATAATAAGGTATAATTATAGGCTGTAATGGATAGTGAAGTTGAATCTATAAGGTTGGTAACAATAATATGACTTAATAATTTCTAAACTTCACCTGGAGCCCCTCTAAGATCACACTCAGTGCCAAGCCCATGTGAAGGAGGGTTGAATGTGTGACTAGCAATCCCAAATCGTGAAAACTGGTAAAAACGAAGCAGGGAAGGAGAAAATAGTGGTTGGTTAATGCAAGTTTAAGCCAACTGCCGTAAAATGAGCCTTCGTCATAAATACATCTAAAGACAGAATTCACGTGGATAATAAGGGTTAATAAAGGTCAGCAGCACTAATCTGACAGACTCCTGTGTGGTGCAGATGAATAGATTTTGTGTCCCTCGACGTAAATGAGATTCTTAGGAAACCTGGTCGATGGGAGATTCATGATACTCCGATATGTGATAGTAACAAGAGTTTTACGAATTTTGGTGAGGTGAATTCTACATACGTCTAAAAAAATCTCGTATTGACAGCAGTGTACTTGCACAGCCCCACTTAAGACTTTCTAATGTTTGTCTGTCTTTTACGTTGCCGTCTATTCATGCGGTTACATCCAGAATATACACTATCTAGTCACAAACAGCAATGAAATGCGGTTTGCAGAAGGGATACAGTGCTGGTACGAAGGGGTCTTAAAAAAGTCGAGTACCTTTTTCGGAACTTTTGGGCTAATCGTTTACAAGCACCGCTGTATTAGTGTCGGTGAACGTCATGGGCGACAGTATAGTGTTGCAGAACATATATACTTCCTTGATGACTGCGCACTGAGACATCTTACAGCATTAATATACAAGCGTGGTGTCATGGAAACAGCCAATTGTAAAATGTACTGCATTTCTTTAATAATATTGAACCTTTGACATCATTTTCTGAGTACGGTTGTTTCGTCTAGTTTTCCTTGGCTTCATCAGTAAATTGGCTAACCTCACAGTGCACGTGGGTAGCTGTTACGTAAGAACAAGAGTTAATGATGCAGATGAAGCCGTCACACAAATGGTAGGGCAGGGGATCCATAAGAGCATTCCGAATCATTTGAATAACTGAGGGCAAAAAGGGTGCTCCAAAACCCTCAGTTGAAATCAGGGGGGGTGTAAGCAAGTTATTGTTTTGTCTGTGAGGAGAAGCCACTAGAGTGCGAAGGCATGGATCATTTTGTATTTTTATTGACCACTCCTAATATAAGAAGATATAATAGCTTTGATATTAGATTCTCCATTAGAATCTTCATAGGTTGTTGAGGTTTCAGCGGAACCTGGTGTATATTTGCCAGATATTCCTTTAACATTTCGATGTGATTCGACGGAGATTTGACTATATACCAAGAAACTCGACTTTATTACTTACTGATAGCTGATGGATGGTTGCTTCACCAATGAAGAACTGGGTTGATGTAAGGGTCGTTAGATTAACGTGACTCTTGAATACTAGATCAATCATTTTGCTTTTCGAAACGTTAACACAGAGTCCAGTCTGCGTAGTACTGCTGCAATCCGTTTGAGCTTCAGTTGTAATACTTTAAAATCCAGAGCATAAGCTATGTAATCAAGGACCTTACCATAGTTACAAAAACGAGTCATGGTGTCAAGATTTTCTAAAGATTCATTAAGAACCATTATAAACAATAGAGAAAGAGTATCCGTTTGATCCTACGACGATGTATATAGCTAGGCACGATGTTTTTCAGTGGTGAATGATTTTTTAAATAAGCGTCAAGAGACAATTAGCTGTAAATATGAGTTAAATACACATAAGAAAAACAAAAGTTAAAGAACTGTAGATTCCTAGCGTAAACATTGACGTAAATAATTTGTTAGGATTTGCTACTGTTGAAAAGGATAGGATGGACCCCCAGATCCTTATATTAGCAAGGACATTGTAGAATGCAGATGACAGCTCCATTATCCTATACTCAGCAACAAATACAAATAAACATTGCCACTGTAGCAGCGGCTTCCGCAGCGGTGGACCTCAAGATCTATAGGGCAAAATCATGAAGTAAAACACAGCGACCAGCAATCAACTCACACTTGATGAAAAAAATTCTGGAAGAGGTGAAAGCCTTTACATGCCTGAACAGTATTATTAATAAACAAGCAGGATCTGGTGCAAATGCGAAGGCACGAATTGCAAAAAAAGCAGGAGCAAAATTCACACAATTAAAAAATATTTGAAACTCAAAAGAACTGTTACCGAACAACAAAGTTAGAATTTGCAACAGAAACTTTAGGATGGTTTTATTCCATCTAAGTGAAACTTAAAAAACTACCACGAACACCAAAAACGATTACAGATATTTATAAACGGCTATCTACCTCGGCAAAACGGAGTGCCGACGAGATACACCCTCCGTGTATCTGGCGACCCGATGGCTAGTTCTCGTGAACTTGCAGGTGTAGGCATAGCACTAAGCATGAGGGCGGAACAAGCGCTATTAGAGTGGATCCCCGTTAATAGTCGTCTATGCGCTGTTCGGCTAAACGGCTCCGTAAGAACTCGGAAGGATAGAGACACACGTCGTTGCCTTTTCGTCGTTTCTGCCTACACTCCCACTGATTGCAGCCCGGATGAAGTGAAAGATGAATTTTACAGAAAGCTGTCTGAACTTCTTTAGAAAGCTAAACGTTCAGACATAGTACTCGTAGCAGGCGACTTTAATGCCCAGGTAGGTAGCTTAAACGAAACAGAAAGACATTTAGGTGGGTATTTTAGTATTCCGGCACAGCGAACAGATAATGGTAATCGTCTGCTGCAACTTTGCTCAGACAATCGTTTATTTTTAGCAAACACAAATTTTAAGCATAAGGAGAGACATCGTCTAACATGGCGACCCCCTGCACCAAACCAACGATGGACTCAAATAGACCATATTGCCATCAGTCATCGTTGGAGAGGGTCAATAGAAGATTGTCGCTCATTCTGGAGCACCTGCTTGGACTCTGATCATGCCCTAGTACGAGCACGCATCTGCTTGCGCCTCACTGGACGCAAAAGAGCCACACAAAAAAGACTCATTAGAACCGAATTGAGTAATGAGAAAGCCAAAAGTAGGTTCCAGGAACAACTGAGGTCACACTTAGGTAGTTCTGAAAACGAGGCTGACCCCGATGTTGATTGGAAAGACATACAAGCAGCTGTAGAAACAGCAGTGACATCTACTAGTGATTTAAACCACAGGGTTACAAAGAACCAATGGATTTCTTCAAGGTCTATTGCACTGATAGATTCTCGCAAACTCATCCCATCAGGTTCTGAACACGATGAAGAGTGTAAAGAAATCAGATCTAGGTTAAGCAAAATCTAAGGAATGATCGTGAGCAGTGGTGGGCAACGAAAGCAAAAGAGATGGAAAAGGCGGCGGCTATAGGGAACACAAGACAACTCTACAGACTAATAAAAGAAACTGGAATTAATAAATCAAATGTAAGTCAGACCATTTCGGAAAAAATGACACTCTCATCTGCTCCCAGTCCAGACGCTTAGAACGATGGGCGGAACATTTTAAGGAGCAGTTCAGTTGGCCTTCAGCTACTCTACAACTACCCTCTATTCCCAGACAGTGTGAATGGAACATTGAAGTAGGTCCTCCAACTCTAGCTGAAGTTTAAAAGGCTATAGTTAATCTGAAACGAGAAAGGGCAACTGGTCCAGATGGATTGGCCTCAGAGGTCTTTAAGGATGGTGGTCCAATTCCAGCGACTAGGTTGACTAATATTTTAGCTAAAATCTGGGAGTTAGACGTTATTCCATCTAACTGGTCACAATCACTTATCGTCCCAATATTTAAGAAAGGGTCAAAATCATCCTGTGACAACCACAGAGGGATTAGTTTGACTAATGTAGTATGTAAAATACTAGCCTCGATAATTTTCGGACGCCTAACTAAGACTCGTGAGCTGCAAACACGTGAAAATCAGGCTGGCTTCAGACCTGGTCGTGGCTGCATCGACCACATATTCACCATTCGTCAAGTTCTAGAACACAGGCATACTTATCGGCGTCCGACAATAATGGTCTTCCTTGATTTAAAAGCAGTGTTTGACTCTGTTGACCGAGAGGTTCTGTGGCAGTGTCTTTCATTGAAAGGCGTACCTCAGAAGTACATAAACCTTGCGAAGGTTCTTTATTTGAACACTACTAGTCGAGTCAGAGCTTATGGCGAACTGTCAGCTGCTTTTGCAACCTCGAGTGGCGTCCGTCAAGGCTGTCCACTTTCTCCATTTTTGTTCAACTTCATCATAGATCTACTGATGGAAATAACGCTCTCATCGACTGAATTCTCAGGTATTGATCTCCTACCAGGAGGTCCACTTATTGACTTAGAATACGCAGATGACATAGTCCTGTTTGGTGAAGACGCTGATGAAATGCAGTCTTTTGGTAGCACTGAGCAACAATGCCAGAATGTTTGGGATGTGCTTCTCTCCCTCTAAATGCAAGTTGTTGCTTCAGGACTGGTCTGCGTCAACACCTGAACTAAGGATAGGGAGTGAAGTAGTCGAACGCGTTGACAACTTCACTTATCTTGGAAGTCTGATCAGCCCTAATGGGTTGGTGTCTGACGAAATCTCAGCACGGATTCGAAAAGCTCGCTTGGCCTTTGCCAACTTACGTCATCTATGGCGAAGGCGAGATATTCGTCTATCAATTAAGGGACGAGTATACTGCGCGGCGGTTCGTTCCGTTCTACTATACGGCTGCGAAACATGGCCTTTAAGAGTAGAAAATATTCTTAGGTTACTAGTATTTGACCACACGTGCCTCAGAAATATTATTCGCATCTTCTGGGATCATCGGATAAGTAATAGTGAGGTTAGACGCAGGGTATTAGGGAATGATGGTAAATCAGTTGATGAGGTTATGAACCTTCATCGACTGAGATGGTTGGGCCACGTGCTGCGTATGCCTGAACACCGATTACCACGACGCGCAATGCTAACCGGTGTTAGGGATGATTGGAAGAAAGTTAGGGGCGGACAAACCAAAACATGGCATCAGTGCTTGAAGTCATTAACTTCTGGTCTGAGCCATGTTGGTAGATGCAGACTACCTGGTTGGGGTCCGCGTGACTATCGTAACCAATGGTTGGAGACTCTTGGTGACGATCAAAATGGCGTCGGTGTATACACTCTCTGTTTTCCTTTAAACTAAGAGATTAAAATCACTTCAAATATTTCTTTCTAGGAATTAATTCTATCTTCCTGTACTATCTCCTTATACACAATCTTTCTTCTATTAAATTAACACCACTGAATTAACTACTTCTATGAATCCGGTGTTCATCTTGTTGTGCTGATGCGGTATGGCAACTTGGACCGATGCATATACGTGCCTGGTCCTACGTTGCAGCTGACTGACTGACTGACTATCTATGCAAGATACTCCAAATCCATTGACCAGAAACTATAAGCAATGAACTACTCTGACAGAAAACAAACCAGCTGCCAGTTTAGCGTAGAATTGGGGAAAAACCCAGTTTCATAGGACATACCTTACGGAAGCTATGAAAATGGATTACAAGGCAAACCCTAACTTGCAATTCTCAAGAGAAAAAGAAGAATGACAGACTAAGGAACACATTTTGCTGCGGTTTGGAGGCAGATGTCAAAACCATGAATAGCACGTGGCAACAACTGGAAAAAGGTGCCCAGGATAAAGTTGGTTGGACTCCTGGTCAGTGGGATACGCCTCAAGAGGGGTAACAAGCCCAACTAGATAATTAACCAATTACGACTTAACGTTAACAGTTTTGAAACAAGGTTTTGTTATGTAAGGGCCAACAATGCTACCCATCTGCCTAAAGTGAAGTAGGTGAGGATGAAACTCAGTACCTTGACAAGAGTTTCGCTAAATAGACGGCCATAAAATCTGAGTTATTTATTGCAACCAATGATAATCGCCCTTATTTGTGAGGTGTGGTACTACTCAGTAGGTCAGAACTAAAGGTGGTTTTTAAATAGGATCATCGCCCAACCCTTAACCCTAAAGTTTGGTTTATCCATAAAACAGTAGAGCAACTTCACAGGCCCCAATAGCGTGACACCAGATGATAGGAGTACGTTCGTATTCCATAGTGACGCAGTGACCGTGTTCAAGATGTTTGATTACGAATAGGTTACACGCCCGGAAACCGCTTCACTTGTTTCGGTTTGGGCTACTGGATACTATCGCTTACACTGTGTGGCTCAAAGCACGTTGTACCTATCTGCATTTTGTAAATGAGTTGAATAAATAATTACTCTACACGATTCGTTGTTCCATGATCCTGAAGTCCATGTGTACCAGTGATTCGGTATTAGTCTTCTGACATTTCTAGACGAACCCTTCAATCCATCAACGCAGTCTAAACATCCAACGTTCTACTTTGATAAACTGCTTTTGTAGAAATGCCATAGTCACGTGAAGGAGGCTATAAACTGTTAGATATGTGACAGAATTCCTAAAGGAATGGAGAACTCATTTCATTCTCGGTGTTATATTTATTAATAAAGCAGTGTTTTACTAATCCACTGATTAAACTTTTAATCAGTGGGTAAACTAATTAAAGTACATTTAGGAAGGCCTGGACTACCAAATAATGCTATTAGCATGCAGTTCGAATTGTGAGAGAAGAAACTGTCGAATTACTGTTTCAGGATCTATGTTCCTATTTTACTTAAAATAAAATTGTTGACAAGTTTTACAAATTAGACCCGACTTACAGACAGGTATATATATATATAACTTGCATTTTTTGAACTATAAATGCAAGCAATAGGTTTGTCTTTACACAGCTCTAAAATGATTTTTAGAGTTATAAAACTACAGGAAATTTCCTGCAAAATAGTTAGATCTTACACAAGGTCCGTGACAAAATTTATTTGTAATACACTAGAAAAACCGTATAAATGGTATTTGCATCAAAGTTAATTGCTAATAGCTATTCTTACAATGTTTGGACTGTGAGTATTGTTTAACACGAAGGCGTCAATCCCCCGAAGCCCGCCAAAATATTCCTATTTTAATTATGAACAACGTTTTTTTGTACCAAATAATGATACACTCAAACATACAAACTCCACTGAGTACAAGCTGTAAACTGTTTGTTCTTTAAGACATAGATCTTGGCAGCCATTGACGTTTTTTGTGGTAGATAAGTGTTATTCTTTGTTTATTTTATAATATGTTCACAGGTAATGAGGTTGATCACGGATCGATAGATAACGATTACAGAAGTCTCAATCAGTACTATCGGAGCTAAATTCTGTGTTAGTAGTTTATAAAACTCAGAAAGTGTCAATACTATTATTTTCAGTAACGAACTTCACAGCTCACGTATAATAACGAACCAGTCTTTCGTGAATATGTGCTGTCTGATGCGGATTCTACCCTAAATGTAAACCATTCCATATGTCGTTTGGTACGTAATATTATTGGTAACCTATTGAATCGTTGAAAGTTGTGAGGGACGGGATACATCGTTGTCATCTTTTTTCTGATCCTGGTGTTCTGGATAGGTTGAGATCACAATTCTACCTGGCTAATAAATCTGGCTTCCTACTGAGAACATGGGCCGTCTTAATTGCCCTACCATAATTTTTTTCCAGAGAAATGAGAGTCTTCTTGAAATAAACGGATATAATAACGCTGTACTTATCCATATGTGGACAGATCAACTTGAAATTTCAGAAAGATACTTCGATAGCGCACACATTTCATTGGCTTTAGCGTGACATCTAAGAAAGATATATTTTATTAATTCTATAGGATGATACGAGTCATATTCTTTTGTGACAAATATGGCTTCAGAATCACTGAGAAGTTGCAGGATTAGTTCTTTGCTGATGTTAAGCAGAAATAAGTTTCTGGGTCATTGGCCATTACTCTTCTAATGACTTGATTTGTTAGTGTGGTGACGTAATCCTACGTCCTATTATAACAACCTCCACGACTGTTTACAATGACTTGAATAACTGTTAACTGAATATGATGAAACTACTACGCCTGCACACTGATAAAAAGTGACGCTAAAGAGGATTGATCCTCCATCCAGCCACTAACCATGCAACATGCACGATTTTACCAGTCCTCACAATTTTCAAATCTTTGTGAACAAATAAATTTGGATGGTTTGAGCTAGCAATTACTTAGCAATCATATGTGTGTATGTAATTCACAAGAATAAGAATTAATCCGAGCATAAGTTGTTTGATTCTTAAGCCAAAATTCCAGAACAATCATAACTGAACTAACAATAATAGTAGTCTGACAAGTGAGGTGATTGAGGTTCATATTTCACACCCACAACGAACAGTAACATTCTAATACGCGGCAAAGAGTGTTGCTAATTAAAGGTAAGAAGCAGAATATCGTAAATTACTACCAATGTACAATTGAAAAGAAATGCCTAGAAGTTTACTTAAGTACTTACTGACACCTTTTAACCCTCGTGGAGTAGCACAAGCCACTCACCAGCATTGCCCGTCCAACTCTGTCTTGTGTATTCTCTTTTAGCTGTGTACAGTTACTATTCATCCTTTTCATGTCTGCTTCCAATTCTCGACGTAGTGTGTTCTTTGGCCTTCTTGTTTTTCATTTCCCTTGGGGATTTCAAGTTATTTTTTGCCTCGTGATGCAGCTTGATGATTTCGGAAATGTATGTCCCATGTATCTCCAACGTCTTTTCCTAATTTTCTTTTCAGTTGGAAACTGATCTATCCTATTCCACAGTAGGCTGTTGGTGGTTGTATCCGTTGCTTGTGTAGACAATCGGCCATAAATGATTATGCGTTTTTGGTGATGGTTGTGGTATTTCTTTAGAATTATGGACTGCTTCGTTATTAGTATTGTTATAATAATAGACCAAACCCTAAAATTGTCGATATGTCGTGATGAGAAAACCTAGTTCATAAGATTTTCCGTGGAAGTCACATTATTGACTTTTCTGATTCGTCATATCGTAACAATCTGCCATATAACATCAGACGTTTGTAAAGAGCACATTTAGGTTAAAGATAGAATAACATGTTCAATGTGAGCTAAGAAAAGTTATACAGGATGAACACATCTCCATGGTTGAGCCATGCCATCTGATTGAATTCAATTGCATTGAATATTCCCTCCTCTAACATTGCTGTCCTTCTTTCCGTGTTAAGTGTCGAATATCTATTTTCTCAGTTATCCCAAGTTCAGCTTTGGGGATTGTTTGATAAGAACCAATACCATAACAGTTTTTCAAGCCTCAGCTCCGTACAGTAGGACTGTGTTGACGTTCGTATTGAAGATCCTGGTTGATAGTGGTTTTGATTTGCTCATGGATTCATGGTGAATAATATCATATGGTCCTTCGTAAGCGGTCAGTGGGATCGGGGTATCGAGACACAACTTGCAAAACATGCATACTATATCGTTTGGCAAGCCGACGAAAAACATCAGTTGATTGCGATTGAATCGGCAAAGTTTTTACTGAATCCATCCGTTGGTAATCCTTCTTGTGTAGAAGCTTTGATCTACATTTATAAGAGAAGTCGAAAGATCCGCGAAATATTGATGTCCCTACAGATAATGTGATTCAGTGTAATGAACTATGCACAACCGCCAATTCAGAATTAGTGAGAGGACAATGGCGAGGGGAGCTGTTTATTTAGCAATTACAACAGGTTCATTCAACAGCCCGACAATACTTATATGATTTCAACTACCACTGTCCAAACAACAAAAATAAGAATGAATGACTCCATACATACTTTGGAAATTCTTTCAGACTCTAGATTTCAACCATAAACTGCAGATTGTATGGTGGTACAATCAAACAACATAAATGATTCCATGTCTCATCCAACTTGACTAGCGTTAGGAGATAAGTGCTTCCTCTCATATCTGGTTAGGGTCAAATAAAAATGAATATGGTTGAGACGGGTGTCACATGTGGTGATAGACATCAAAGGGTATTTAACGTGTATCTTTATCTTAAAATTCTGGTAGATTGCACAAGAACGTGCTCACTCTCGCACGCGTTTACTCATGCCAACAAAACGTACGTTACAATAGATGTACCTTAGAATGTATGTAGGGTTCTGACTTCCGTTTGCCTCCCGGTAATTGAAAAAGTTATCTTGTAGACGATCGTCAGTTTTTTTAGGTTGGTTGCTAACTTTTTCGCAAATGTCTTTAAGATGACGGATTGTTGTCATCACACCACTGATGCATAACTGTTGACTATATCAAGCGGCGCTGCTCTCCGGCAAAACGCGTTGGCGGAGGGATTTCTCGAACTCTTTGTCGCAACATGTGCTAGGTTGTAAAAACTCAAGAGCTTCTATGCATTTCGATTTTTATAGATTCGGGATTTACTTTGACAGGATTAACGTAGGTTCTGAGGGTTTTGATGATCCCTAGAATCCAGTCAGTAGATATATTATCGTTATGTCGAGAAATAAGTGATCTAATCTAGCCGGTTGTTGCGAACGATGCGCAGCAGAGTAATCAATGGTGGTGTCATGCGCTATCGTGACAAACAGCCCTTGGTAAGATATGTCCACCGGAACTAGAGAGGTCTGAATAAGTGTCGAAGACTATAAAAACTACGTTAGAGATTTATTTACCGCTACAGTTATAATTGCACATTCGATGTTTGACAGAATATCAACAGATTAGTCTTAGTGTATAGCACAGTTAAATCAATCATAATCACTGATTTGATACATAGCTGATTTATTCTCTTGAAGTGTTTGTATATGGCATAGAAATATAAACCAATCTATAGGCGCGTTATTAATGTATCGCGCTATTTAGATATCTTGGCGTTGTTGGTGTAATGCTTCCAAAACAGTAAGATGCTAACTGATAGATTTTAATATCGGAATGTCCTAGTTTCATGACTGTTATTTTAATTGTTTTCTGTCAGTTCTATTTTTAAATGTAGGTGCTTTCTGCATTCTTACTGCTCTGTGGGAACACTTTTTTGGTCCTTTATCTATTTCAGGTTCATTATTAATACTTCCCTGCACACAAGATACCTTCAGGCTGGACGCAGGTCTATTAAAGGCTGAACGTGACGTGAAAAACGTTTATTCCAAAATGTTTTCCGTGGATTCACAATCTCCCAATTCTGGGGAAATCACCACTGTTCTAATGACCTTCCCCGAAATTGTGAAAAAATTTGAGGTTTTATCAATAAATAGATACATATTTCCTCAAAGTGTTGTGAGATTCCGGGATAAATTTTGGGGAATTTGTAGTTTTGGTGCCATTTCCTTACGGGTTTCTATGGCGGGTTCCCCAAAATTTCCCCAACACAGGTAAAATTATCCTGAAAATTGGAAGATGTAGATTTATATTATCAGTGACAGAGAGTATTCACTTAATTACTAGAGTCTAACGAATTATAAGTTAGATTTAGTATTTATAAATACCAATCCTATAGGATTGGGATTTAGAGTTAAAATTAAGGGTTAGGGTGTGGTGAACCAAATAATATATGCACTATTTGCAAAATAAGTTTATCAGGCATATCTTCACAAGGGAGTATGAAGAACTGACCAGCTAAGCTGTCGAAATGCTACTTAATCATATAAATGAATGTATTTCGTGTAAATATCCTGATTTTCTATCTTTACTTCCGTTGATTCTCTCATAGATCATACTCTCGCCCCAATTCACGCCATATAGTTTAGTCTTTTCGCCTGAATACTAGTTTACTTTCGCCGTTACCTCCCTAGAGATACCAAACTTATACGCAGTCAATACAATTTGAAAAGGTAGTTCATGTGCTAAGTGCCATTCACTCACCAAGTTTTCAATCAGTTTTTAAAAAATATTTTTATAACTTGTTCATATATACATGTTTTTTAAACGTTATTTGTTGTTTATTTGCACAGTTTTTTTTGCCATAGAAGTGGTTCAGCACATTTTTGAGTCCGCGTAGATAATTTGTCCACGTACTTTTATGGGTGACCACAGGGAAAATTTTTTTAAGCATCCCAGAAGAAAAACAGCCTACGGTACGTTATCTCAGGTTTTGTATTTCTTACGATGGCAAATACAATATGATTTACTACTTCTTAGCTAGTATTGGGTTACATATTGGTAAGCTCAATAAAATAAAAAGTTTATTTTATTAGCTCTCAGTTCTTAAACGAAATAGTCGGTCGTTTCAACTTTATCTTTCAACTAGTCCATTCATAAAATTTATTTCAAAAATCATCCAATCAAAGCTGAAAATTAAGGATCTTGAAAACATCCCTATAGGTTGGGATGGTGATCAAGATCGATAACAACTCAAACACAAACCGACAATAAGTTCATTCAGCGGTCGTGAGAAGTGGCGGGGAACGAAAGTGAAATAGATGGGAATGCGGCAACAGTAGGTAGCATCAGACACCTGAACAGACTGATAAATGAAGTAGTTATTAAAGATATAGATGTTGGAGAGCCTATTTCAAAACAAGACAGGAGCATCACCCACTTTTGATTTAGGAGGTAAGACATTTCAGAAGACTTTAGGGGGCAGTTCAACTGACCTCCAGCCAGCCTTCAGTTACCATTTATCTCCAATCAACCTGAATGGCAAGCTGATACAAGTCTCCAACTCTTGAGTTAAAAAGGCTTTGGATAACTTAAAGCGAGAGAGAACAGTAGACCCTAATAGCCCGATCTGAGAGATTTTCAAGGAAAATAGTCAAATTTTAGCTGTTAGGTTGAGTGAGATATTAGCTAAATTTTAGGAACTGGGAGTTGTCTCGTCTCCATCACTGATCGTCCCAGGCTGTAAGAAAAGATAAAAACCCATATGCGATAACCAGAGAGTGATCCTTCTGATTAATATAGAGTCTAAAATATTAGCTTCAATGGTCCGACGCTTATATGGAGCTCGTAAGAATCAGATCCGAGAAATCCAGGCTGCTTTTAGACCTGGACGTGGTCGTACTGACCAAATGTTCGCTCCTAGACTCTAGGTAATATCTCAGTCAATCTACAGACCACAATCCTAATTATCTATTTGCTCATGTTGCAGAAGTTTGACTTCTAATCCTATTAAGAGTATCAGGACTATCTGATCTAATTTCACATTAACGTCACGTGGAGATTCGACTTATCAATTCACAGTAGTTCGGTAAATTTCTTTTCAATGTATAAAAATCTGGTATGCGAAATTTCATTCCTTGGATAAAATTCTCCAGCAAGTCGATAGAACGCTGTGTTGCTTCGAATCACATTTATTTTTTTATGTCTTGTATACGAGGACTTCAGTGCATCAGAAAGAATATGATTGATGGTATCAATACTTTTCCAATATTTTCCATTGTTATTCAGTCAAAAACTACCTGTAAGTAAATCATTCGAAGTTGTAAATAGATGTTTTGTCATAGATATTTAAACTCAGTTGGTTTTATTTGACTCGTTTTATAATCAAACCTGAAACTTTTATGTATGATGCTAACTATGTTACTGCTTAATTGTAAATTAATAATCAAATAGTTCACATTTCGTAACGTAGGTTAATTTGCCCTACGACGATATCATTTATCGTTATCAGTAGCTAATATTAATAATCGATAGAATAGTTGTTTTAGCATACTACCCAATTATTCGCTTTCTTTTTATCTTCTAGTTGCTTCACGTTATTTGGAAAAATCAAATACCATCCATCGATCTGTAAGTGAAGGGTTTGGATTATACTTGCTTTCAAACATCTTAGGTTTCGTCTGTAAGAGAAAAGTCGGTCAATGAACGACAAAATAGTTCTGTTGTGAAGCGGCAATCGTCTCCGAAATTTGGAGTCAATGCATCGAACGCTCAGTTAATCATTGATGTAAGTTGTTGGGTAGAATTAGTAATTATTCACCTATCGTGTATTGCGTGTAGGTTGGCATATTAGATTCCTTTTATTATATTGTTTGCTGTTACGGTGCTGTTATGTTTTAAAACTTGTGAATTATCAATTTCGTGTCTCATCAACCGACTAATTTTCGATTTCCCTTGAGTCACATAATACTGCATTCTGATTTCATTCGAATAGCAATCACTTGTTCACTGTTTGCCACAATTGTACAATCAAGATATACAACATCAATGAATTTGGAAGTTAGTGCATATGTAATATATAATATAGGCCTGTGAACCTACATACCAGAGAAAGTATGTATAAAAAAAACCGCAACCACAATTTTTCACACGGCTTGTATAGCTTTCGAAATGGTTGCTTATGTATTTGGAGATTAAAACGAAAATTAGTAGCCAGATGTAAAACTGTACCGTGAGCTTAGAACACTCGTTGTAAGGTTACTATAACACACTGATTATTTCCTGTTCGCTTTTACAATTTCTGAAGCTTAGTTGTCGAACAAATGTATCTTTACATCCAAGTATTTTATTTCTTAAAATATTTCCTGTATAGTTTCAATAGCAATCGTCATTTGGTCACTTAGTACCATTGCATTCATCTTTAGACAGTCGAAAGTTTGCTTATCAAACTGTCAGAAACCTTCTTTATAATATTAACTTTAGGATAAAGATTGATTGTCAAAATGTCAATTATGCGTTCAGTCAATGAAGCCGTCGATGGAACCTATTAAAATGCTCATAATCTGTACATCGCTCATAACCGAATGCAGTTCAGAACCATGCGATAACAAAGTTGATTATTTATTTATTTATTATTTTAACACATAAGTATAGGTACAGGGAGGCACCAAGTACATATGCGCCACACGAATATCAATTGGTTTGTGTGAGGGCTGTGATACTGCACGGGTGCCCAAACCGAAGCAGGTGGTTTTCTTAGGGGGGCCACACCCCGAGCCTTTGACCTAAAGGTCTAGTCCACAAGGCAGTGGAGCATCGTGAGGAGATGCAGTCCCATGGAAGCCGGTGACCAAAAGTTGGTTCATACGCCATTTGTTCCTTCAGGATACTGGAGCCCATGTGCACCATTGATTTGGAATCCGGTTATAGCGCCGGACATTCGCTTTTCGTCCTCTCATTTTCGCAAACAACACCCCCGCCACGAGAATGCAGTGAGTAGGACTTCCCTGGCAGAGGCTATATACGCATGGCCATGTGAGAGCATTTCGAGAGGGGGAGCGGACTCTCCCCACTCTCGGCCGTACCAGGGCATTTGGGGGCAACAAAGTTGATAGAGATTCTTGAGGTCGTACTTTGTTAGTCATAATTTCCTGAAAATTTTCTGACTTCATGCTCAAAACCTCCAATCCTGGTTATAAGACATTCAGCTAAGCTTTTAGTAATTCCTCTATCCAAGATCTCATCATCTTTCCAGACTAATTTGTCCACACCCCCAAATGCCCTGGTACGGCCGAAAGTGGGGAGAGACCGCTCTCCCTCTCGAAATGCTCTCACATGGCCATGCGTATATAGCCTCTGCCAGGGAAGTCCTACTCTGCCTTCTCGTGGCGGGGGTGTTGTTTACAAAAATGAGAGGACGAAAAGCGAATGTCTGGCGCTTTAACCGGACCCAAAACCAATAAATAAATAAAATAAATAAATAAATAAATGTGTCCACAGTTGATATAAGAAAGAATATGTCATGGCGCTTGACCGTTAATTGATGCTCGTGCAGGCGAAGATAAAGCGGATGTCCTCTTTATTCGATGTGGTGTTTATCGCAGTTGGTATTGTTTATTTTGTAGGTGATGGGTTTTTCTTTTGTTGTTTCGTCCTTTGGTTTGCATAGGATTGAGATGATTTTACTGGTTTATGTGCTACACCTATTCCAAACGGCTTCAATAATCTCGTAATCTCTGATGTCTTTTATATATGGTAGATGATCCGTTTGTTAGTTCTTGTACTTGATTTCGTTTTTGTTCATGCGTTGGGTTGATATGTTCTGATGAAGTTGAGTGGGTTTATTTATTATTTATAATTTGAACACATAAATATTGGTACAGGGGAGCACCAAATATATATGCGCCACACAAAACAATGATAATTTGAAGAGAAGGAGAAAAGAGAAAAAAAAGTAATGAACGTGGGGAATTATAAAAAAAGGGGAGAGAGAGAGAGAACAATGGTGGGGGAAACGGAAAGGTACAATCTAGAAGAGATCTTTCAGTTAAGGAAGATACAACCACTTTTTATGAAGAATGTAAAAGAAGGTTACAGCAGGATCGCCACTGGCTTCTATTCTGAGCCATATCTGATAACGTCTCTAGCCACTGCGTTACACCGTCTCTCGGACCCCAACCAGGGAGTCGTGAAGGACCAACAGAAGCTAGCCCTTTGCAGTTTTCTTTCATACCACGACACCATGTCATATACTGACCACCTCCGCTTTTTCCAACCAGTCCCAGAGTCGGCAAATAATGCACGACGAGGAATTCTCTGGGACGACATTCGTAGAACATATCCAAGCCACCGAAGTCGGTGTTTCAAGATGGTGACACCAATTTCATTATCGTCTCTGTGACCGAACACTCGATGCCGAACCTCTGCATTACTGACATGGTGTTGCCACTGGATGCCAGCAATCCTTCGGAGACAACGATGATCGAACACAGAGAGTCGTCTAACATCCTCAACTCGGAGAGGCCAGGTTTCACAAGCATAGAGCAAAACTGCTCTCACCAACACGTTGTAGATCCGACCTCTTACAGCCAGACTAACATCACGAAGACGCCAAAGGAGGCCCAGATTGCCATAAGTCGCTCTGGCTTTCACTATACGTGCATTGATCTCATCACTCACACCACCACCAGCACTTATGCAGCTACCCAGATACACGAACTTCTCGACTACTTCTATCTGCTCACCATCCAGAGTGAGTACAGGATTAGAATCCTGCCAGTCTTGTAGAAGTACTTTGCACTTCGAAGGTGCAAAGCACATACCATACCTACAGACACTGATTGCCACCTGATTAAGTGCGGATTGCATGGCTTGGGCATTCTCGCACAGTAAGACAATATCATCCACATACTCAAGGTCGAGAAGTCTTTCTCCAGGCAACATATCCACACCACCATTACTTACATCCGTCAGAGCTGTTTCCAGAATGTCATCGATGGCAAAGATGAAGAGGAATGGTGAGATTGGGCAACCCTGCCTAACCCCACTGCTCGAATGGAATAGTGGAGAAAGGTGGTTATATGCCCTCACTCTGCCTGAGGTGTTTGTGTATAGGGCTTTTAGGATGTTAATAAGCTTCTCTCCCCTTTTTCTTATAATTCCCCACGTTCATTACTTTTTTTTCTCTTTCCTCCTTCCCTTCAAATTATCATTGTTTTGTGTGGCGCATATATATTTGGTGCCCCCCTGTACTAATATTTATGTGTTCAAATAAATAAATAAATAATAAACATTCTGGAGAAGAACAGTTAACTGGTGGTAGAACTCGTCCTTGATTGCATCCGGGCTGCAATCTGTCGGGGCATAGGCGGAGACGACGAAAAGACATCGTTTCTCACACCGATTTCTTCTCACTTTGATGGAACTTTCTAATCTAACAGCACATAACCGACTGTTAATGGGGATCCAGTCGATTAGTGCTGCCTCAGCTCTAGCACTTAGTGCGACACCAACGCCAGCAAGACCAGACGAAGATGCCACAGGGTCCCTGGATAAACGCACGTAGAACAATATTTTTGAAGAGACAGATGGAGAGCGCATTTGTAGTACTTCACCAGAGTCTTGAATACGGGTATCGGTTAGACAACAAATGTCAATATTAAGACTATCCAAAGGCATAACCAGCCCTATCTGTTGTCCGACATGCATAAGTGTGCGAACGTTGAAGTCAGCCAGTTTGAATGGTGCGCGTGGTTTCAGAAAAACTGCTTCAGTACTCGTATTCGGTGGTAATATACAATTTTCAACCAGGCAGTGACTCGAGAACGTTTAGATAAAGCTGAAATTTTAATCATAGGCGAGCTGCTGTCTGAGTCCAAACGGATACAAAAAGTAGAAATAGGAGATAGTGAATAAATGACGTAGTAAATAATAATAATAATAAAAGTCATTTCAATGTTAGTCGGAGAGAAACGAATATTTTCCATAAGCAGATAGTTCATCATGGTTTTAGTGTGTAGGCTGAGATACTTCCCGGGTGCCCAGACCGAAGCAGGTGGTTTTCTTAGAGGGCCACACCCCGAGCCTTTGACGTAAAGGTCTAGTCCACAAGGCAGTGGAGCATCGTGAGGAGATGCAATCTCATGGAAGCCGGTGACCAAGAAATCGGTTCATACGCCATTTGTTCCCGCAGGATACTGAAGCCCATGTGCACCATTGATTTGGGATCCGGTTATAGCGCCGGACGTTCGCTTTTCGTCCTCTCATTTTTGTAAACAACACCCCCGCCACGAGAATGCAGTGAGTAGGACTTCCCTGGCAGAGGCTGTATACGCGTGGCCGTGTGAGAGTATTTCGAGAGGGAGGGCGAACCCTCCCCGCTCTCGGCCATACCAGTCCATTTGGAGGCTGTTCTTTTGAAATAGTCTTTAGATATATTTTCCTATCCCGAAGGTTTTTAGCAGTTTTGTTGCGGTTTCTGATATGCCATTTGTGTGGCACACAAACCGACAAAATCACTACAATCAATCCTATGCAAATCAAATGATGAAATAACAAAAGATGATAAATCAAACATCATCTACAAAATAAATTGTGTCAACTGCGACAAACACTACATCGGACAAAGCGGACGCCCCCTTCACCTGCGCCTACATGAACATCAATTAGCAGTCAAACGGCATGATATCTCCTCACTTATATCAATACACGTGGACAACTGCGGACACACATTCGATTGGAAAAATGTGGAAATCGTGGACAGAGGAAATTCTAAAAACACAAGAGAATTTTTAGAAGCCTGGCACTTAGGTCAATCAGCAATCAACAAACATATTGAAATCGATCCGATTTATCAACCAATCAGGAAACTTATGCACAAATATAGGAACAAGAATCAAACCAATGGGAGACAAAACCAAAACAAAAAAGTAAGCAATGACAAATTTAAGATCAATAATAACCAATCAACATCGAGGTGTACAGAACAAGCTGTGAAACTCATGGAGAAATTCGAACACTTCACTTCTATCTGAAGTTTGTGCTGATGATGTCGTTCAGAAGAGCGATGAAAGCTCCACGACCAAACCATCCAGCTCAAAGAACAAAACTCCACCAAAATCTTGGATCGAGGGATTAATAAAAGCACTAGACAATTTTCGGATGCTTGGAACTCAGGTCACTCAAGTCTGCAAACACATTGAAATCGGTCCAATCTATCAATCGGTTGGAATAATCATAGACAAATATGGGACCAAGAATCCAATCAAAGGGAGATACACTCAAAATAAACAGGTAGACAGTGACAAGTAAAAGGTCAACAATAACCAATCAAGACCGAGATTGTCAGGACAAGTTGTGAGTCATATGTGGATAAGTTCGAACGTTTCACTCTTGCTTGAAGTTTATGCTTATGATTTTGTCCAAAAGAACAATGAAAGTTCGACCGAACCATTCAGCTCAGAGAACAAATCTCTACCCAAATCATCCACCTGACCTACAAATCACCATCTCACAAGTCACTTTTTTGCTTGTCAATTTTCGGGGTCGTGGATTTTATTGTTAAATTAAATGGTATATTTGTCTATATAGAATAAATAAAGTGTGATCATTAATGGTATTTAGGACTTGCGTTTCGTCCCATATTTTCGTTTCATATTTTAAATTATAACCCCTTTCCGGTTATCTTTCCTAAGGAACTTTGAAAATATGTTTTACTCAAGGCCTAGTGTACTTGAAAATCTTGAAGCGATTGAGAATATTTTTAAGTTATATGTTAATATAGACCAATCATGTTTAAAATAATAATATTGTAAATATGTAAGAAAAAACCCTCGAAACAATTGAAAATGCCTTGTTAGTATTCACTCAAAACTATTTATCCATTTTTTAAAATTGATTAATTAATTTCAATTTTTTTCCGTTTATCAAAAATTAATAATAAGTAGGATTCAGTTGCTTCTGCAATTCACTCACATGACATGGAACATGGTAGCGTAATTGAACATTCTTCTGGTTCATTAATCTTGGATAATCCTGTAAAAAAGCTTAATGAATTAGATGTTGATTCACTGTCTGATATATCATTAGCTGCATATACTGTCTGGATATTGTTTCAACGTTATACATCATCTTACATTGTGAATAAAGTGGAATGTGATTATGTAAGTTTTAGTTCCAATATTTGACAATGTCTGTAATTAAATTAATATCTAGTTTAGATTTTTATTGACTATATCCAATCTAGATTATATTTTGTTTGTTGAAACAGTCAATATTTAATGTCTTACCTTGTTTGGTAAATCACTCTACCTTCAATATTGACGCTTCCTGTATTAAACTGGGGGAACAGTTGAGATAATTCTGATACTCTCACAAGGCCACGCGTATACAGCCTCTGCCAGGGAAGTCCTACTCACTGCATTCTCGTGGCGGGGGTGTTGTTTACGAAAATGAGAGGACGAAAAGCGAATGTCCGTCGCAATAACCGGATCCCAAACCAATGGTGCACATGGGCTCCAGTATCATGAAGGAACAAATGGCGTATGAACCAATTTCTCGGTCACCGGCTTCCATGGGACTGCATCTCCTCACGATGCTCCACTGCCCTGTGAGTTAGACCTCCAGGTCGAAGGTTCGGGGTGTGGCCCCCCTAAGAAAACCACCTGCTTCGGTTTGGGCACCCGTGCAGTATCACAGCCCACACATAAACATAATGAAAATGATGATCTTCTCTGAAAACTCTGTTCACGCTGCGATTTATCGTCAAACAATTAACATTATTATTAATATTATTATTATTGTTATTATTATTTACCACGTCATTTATTCACTCTCTTTTATTTCCACTCTGTCTATCCATATTTTTCGACTTATGCAGCAGCTCGCCTATGGTGGACATTCGGCTCTATCTAAACGTTCTCAAGTCACTGCCTGGTTGAAAATTGTATATTACCACCGAATACGAGTACTGAAGCAGTTTTTTCGGAACCACGCGCACCATTCAAACTGGCTGACTTCAACGTTCGCACACTTATGCATGTCGGACAACAGATAGGGCTGGTTATGTCTTTGGAAAGTCAGTCATCTAGACATCATTAATAATTCACCGCTTATCCAATAACTGTATTTCAAAGTCTTTTTGGTTGCCGATTTATATCTAGGTTTTTGTAGGATTCGTAGTTGCTAACCTCACATTCAACCGTCCTTGCTTAGGGGGGGGGGCTGGGACCGGCAATCAAAGTATTTTACAAATATACTTACTTGACTATTGAGCTGGATTTGTTTTAATCATTCAAACAGCCCCCAAATGCCCTGAAATGGTCGAGAGTGGGGTGCGTTCGCCCTCCCTCTCAAAATACTCTCACACGGCCACGCGTATACAGCCTGTGCCAGGGAAGTCCTACTCACTGCATTCTCGTGGCGGGGGTGTTGTTTACGAAAATGAGAGGACGAAAAGTGAATGTCCGTCGCAATAACCAGATTCCAAATCAACGGTACACATGGGCTCCAGTATCCTTCGGGAACAAATAGCGTATGAGCCATTCGTTGGTCACCGGCTACCATGGGACTGCATCTCCTCACGATGCTCCACTGCCTTGTGAGTCAGACCTTTAGGTCGAAGGCTCGAGGTGTTGCCCCCTAAGAAAACCATCTGCTTCGGTCTGGGCACCCGTGCAGTATCTCAGCCCACACACAAACACATGATGAACAGTCTACTAATGGAAAATCTCGTCGCCCCGATTAACAATCAAATAACTCGCATTATTATTATTATTACTATTGTCATTATTATTATTAATATTTACTACGTCATTTATTCACTCTCTTTTATTCCTACTCTATCTATCCTTAATTTTCGACTTATGCAGCAGCTCGCCTATGGTGGACATTCGGCTCTATCTAAACGTTCTCGAGTCACTGCCTGGTTGAAAATTGTATGTTACCACCGAATACGAGTACTGAAGCAGTTTTTTCGGAACCACGCGCACCATTCAAACTGGCTGACTTCAACGTTCGCACACTTATGCATGTCGGACAACAGATAGGGCTGGTTATGCCTTTGGATAGTCTTAATATTGACATTTGTTGTCTAACCGATACCCGTATTCAAGACTCTGGTGAAGTACTACAAATGCGCTCTCCATCTGTCTCTTCAAAAATATTGTTCTACGTGCGTTTATCCAGGGACCCTGTGGCATCTTCGTCTGGTCTTGCTGGCGTTGGTGTCGCACTAAGTGCTAGAGCTGAGGCAGCACTAATCGACTGGATCCCCATTAACAGTCGGTTATGTGCTGTTAGATTAGAAAGTTCCATCAAAGTGAGAAGAAATCGGTGTGAGAAACGATGTCTTTTCGTCGTCTCCGCCTATGCCCCGACAGATTGCAGCCCGGATGCAATCAAGGATGAATTCTACCACCAGTTAACTGTTCTTCTCCAGAAAGTGTGTTCGACAGATATTGTAGTACTAGCCGGAGACTTGAATGCTCAGGTCGGGCATCTAGGCACAGAAGAGAGTCGTTTAGGTGACCGATGGGGACTTGTTGGTAGTAGGACAGATAACGGGGAACGTCTACTGCAGCTATGCACAGACCACAACCTGTTTCTGGCTAGCACTAACTTTCGGCACAGTCATCGCCGATGTGCCACCTGGCGTCCCCCTTCTGCATCTCAAGCCTGGACTGAGATTGATCAAATCGCGATCAGCTACCGCTGGCGTGGTTGTGTACCTATCTGGAATCTGATCTGCGCCAATCTTACCTTACTTTTCAGTGGCCAACGAAGTGACCGCCACCAAAGGATTGATGTTAGCAAGCTGGTTGCAACTTCTGTTGCTAGTAAGTATCGAATCGAGCTAGCTTCTAGGCTAGCTACCATTCCACCGAAAAGTATAGATGAGCACTGGTTGCAATTGCATGACGCCATGAAAATGGCGGGTCAAGTCAGTTGTTGGTTCGCGAAACGTCCCGCTAATAAACACTGGGTTTCTTCTGGTTCCTTACAATTGATTGAAGCCCGTCGGTCTACTCCGGGTGACCGTGAGTTTGACCACAGACGAAGGATGTTACGTAATGAAATTGGGCAAAGCTTGCGTAAGGACCGAGAAGCCTGGTGGTCGGAGCGTGCTAACGAGCTGGAAGCAGCAGCTGCATCTGGTAATTGCCGGAAGCTCTTCCAACTCATCCGAGCCACTGGCAGCAAGAAGTCTGGTGTGAGCGAAACAATCTGCGAGGATGACGGAACGCCAATCACTAACATCCATCGACGTCTTGGACGATGGGCAGAATTCTTGGAAGGGCAGTTCAGTTCAGCTGGCCAGCTGCTCCGGCAACATCGGTCAGACTGTCCTGCCCTCCATGGCCGGTGACGACTGATCCACCAAATGAGGCGGAAGTCCGCAAGGAACTCCAACTCTTGAAACGCTACAAATCACCGGGCCCAGACGACTTACCTCCGGCTCTTTGTAAAGATGGTGGTGACTTTCTGACTAAGGGACTGACGACGTTGTTTGCGAAGGTCTGGGAACTAGAGAGTGTACCAACGTCATGGAATGAGTCGATAGTTGTCCCTATCTTTAAAAAGGGTTCACGTTGTTCCTGTAACAACTATCGGGGAATAAGTCTACTTCCGATTGCGTCCAAGCTATTGGCTTCCCTCATATTTCGTAGGTTGTTCAGAACCCGAGAAGGATTGACTCGCGAGGAGCAGGCTGGGTTTCGTTCTGGTCGAGGATGTATTGATCATATCTTCACCCTCCGCCAAGTGTTAGAACACCGCCATACTTATCAAAGGCCAACAATCGTAGTGTTTCTTGATATCAGGGCTGCCTTCGACTCGTTGGACAGAACTGTTTTCTAGGATTGTCTATTGAAGAAGGGTGTGCCTGAGAAGTTTATTAACATCCTAAAAGCCCTATACACAAACACCTCAGGCAGAGTGAGGGCATATAACCACCTTTCTCCACTATTCCATTCGAGCAGTGGGGTTAGGCAGGGTTGCCCAATCTCACCATTCCTCTTCATCTTTGCCATCGATGACATTCTGGAAACAGCTCTGACGGATGTAAGTAATGGTGGTGTGGATATGTTGCCTGGAGAAAGACTTCTCGACCTTGAGTATGTGGATGATATTGTCTTACTGTGCGAGAATGCCCAAGCCATGCAATCCGCACTTAATCAGGTGGCAATCAGTGTCTGTAGGTATGGTATGTGCTTTGCACCTTCGAAGTGCAAAGTACTTCTACAAGACTGGCAGGATTCTAATCCTGTACTCACTCTGGATGGTGAGCAGATTGAAGTAGTCGAGAAGTTCGTGTATCTGGGTAGCTGCATAAGTGCTGGTGGTGGTGTGAGTGATGAGATCAATGCACGTATAGTGAAAGCCAGAGCGACTTATGGCAATCTGGACCTCCTTTGGCGTCTTCGTGATGTTAGTCTGGCTGTAAGAGGTCGGATCTACAACGTGTTGGTGAGAGCAGTTTTGCTCTATGCTTGTGAAACCTGGCCTCTCCGAGTTGAGGATGTTAGACGACTCTCTGTGTTCGATCATCGTTGTCTCCGAAGGATTGCTGGCATCCAGTGGCAACACCATGTCAGTAATGCAGAGGTTCGGCATCGAGTGTTCGGTCACAGAGACGATAATGAAATTGGTGTCACCATCTTGAAACACCGACTTCGGTGGCTTGGATATGTTCTACGAATCTCGTCTCAGGGAATTCCACGTCGTGCATTATTTGCCGACTCTGGGACTGGTTGGAAAAAGTGGAGAGGTGGTCAGTATATGACATGGTGTCGTGGTATGAAAGAAAGCTGCAAAGGGCTAGCTTCTGTTGGTCCTTCACGACTCCCTGGTTGGGGTCCGAGAGATGGTGTAACGCAGTGGCTAGAGACGTTATCAGATATGGCTCAGAATAGAAGCCAGTGGCGATCCTGCTGTAACCTTCTTTTACATTCTTCATAAAAAGTGGTTGTATCTTCCTTAACTGAAAGATCTCTTCTAGATTGTACCTTTCCGTTTCCCCCACCATTGTTCTCTCTCTCTCTCTCCCCTTTTTTTATAATTCCCCACGTTCATTACTTTTTTTTCTCTTTTCTCCTTCTCTTCAAATTATCATTGTTTTGTGTGGCGCATATATATTTGGTGCTCCCCTGTACCAATATTTATGTGTTCCAATAAATAATAACCTGATGAATGACCACAGTCTTTCTTGCACTACAGATCATGAAATTTATATAATATTGTGTTAGACTTCTATTCTCGCTGGAGAAATTAATTCCTCATTATTTTGACATCTGATTTTATTTCAGGCTGACATCAGCCTAAGGATTGTTTAGGCCTTGGGAGATTTGGATATCTGTTTCATCATAGCTTGGGATTTCTCGATAGTACACGTTCAAGACTCCATGTAATGGCGAAAGCAAAACCTAAGGGTTTTGCGGCAACCATGATTTTTTGAGATCACTGCTTTAAAATGTAATAGTCCATGTTTCAAACTTCTATTTTAACGTGATATCACCTGACAATTATCTATTTTCATCTGCACTAGTATCAATCTGAGATGCAGAATTTATTCCAGACTGACCAATTTCGAAATTCATTTTCACATGCAGTGGGACTTCTTCACATTCCCAGACATTGCGAACTTCTAGCTCACACAAAAATTGTAAACTTCGAGCCATACAAAAGTAGAAAAATCAGCTCAGTTATAAGGAAATTTCGATAAAACATTCTACAGGTCAACATCCAAACCTCATTTTTATTTCCCATGTTCTGATTGAAAAATAGCCGCTTCAGCAGTCATGGATAACATAATAATTCATTGGGTTTTTTAAATTCCATTTGTAATCACTAGGTAGTTATGTAAAACGTGGTTGTTCATCTTCATTAAAATATATGAAACCTTTCATGATTGAATATTCTTCAGGTTAAATGGAATATGAAATTCATTATTATTGCTATTGTTGAATCATTTGATAGTTTATGTATTTTCATTTTAGGCTAAAATAGTTGGTCTGTTAAATCGCATAAAATCTACACGCGAAGAAATTATCCGCTTACGTAAAGCAAAACATGATTGGGAAAACTGGTTTCAATCGGTCAAAGATTTACATAATGAGGTAATACTATGCATGTGTATATTACCTGTTGAATTTGCATTGTAGTCTATAATTTCATTTTTCGGTTTTGTACTATATTACTTGTTAGTGGTCAGTAGTTTAAGTGACTTAAGCTATTTACGTAATCACCATAACTGGCGGCATTTGCTTATGAGAATAAAGCAGATTCCATCTGTCCATATTCTTGCTTCGTCTTACTTTCACTTTCTATTTTTGGCAGTGTTTCTTTCTTCCGATCGAACCTTTGGGTTTTAGTAGTTTTTTATTGATCGAGAAGTATGTATAATGCGAAATGCCGCTATGAGTCATCGCGTGCTCGCTTGTCGGGGAGACAAGTTCGTAGAAAATATCTCTGTTGTCTTCTCATCTGCTGATGCATCACGACTTAATACGTTCAATTTCATTTGGTGAATCGTAAACTTATCATATGGAAGCCCTCAACATAGATAATAAAGATCCCTTAAAATGTAGTGGCTGTTCAGACATTTTATTACATGTTTTTATTTCATTAACTTCAACTTATCCTCATTACATCTTGTTGTATCTGATCACGTACTCAGTAAAATCTGTGTATGCCTTTCATCTGATTTTGGCAACTTAGTCTCTGAAATATATGGTACGTCAATTAGTAACCTTAAAACACGACTTGAATTCTGGGAATTTCGATCAAACTGTTACATGTTCCTTGATTATTGACTATCGACCCGCATAGCAAAGTAGAGGCCTTCAAGGAGCCCTAAATTCCAATGCTCTCCAAGCCACCACGACTAGAACACCTAATCTCGATTCTTTTCATTTTCGATGTCGAACTCCTAGTCAGAGAACTGACCAAGTTAGCTAAACGTTTTACGAACAAAAAAGTTCCATCATCTTGTAGTAATGCTATCGTTGTTCCTATTGGTAAAAATGCTTCCTTAGTTTATGCAATAATTATCAGATTATTAGTCTCCTCTCCATCTGGTTGAGGTGTGGATTTGTTTGTTAGAGAAAGACATGTCGATTTTCAGTATGCGGATGTCGTTGGTACACAAACTATACAAATCGCGGTTAATTGGCCAGTAGTTAATACCCGTAGGTATGTTATGTAATATGCATTCTTTCAATCCAAATATAGAACCCTGTACCTGAAATTCATTTGCTCATTCTTGTGAAACCTATCCTCTCTCATCCAAGGATTTTTGGAGACTGTTGATGTTCAATCATCCTTTTCTACAAAGGGCTCCTTACATCCAGTAACAACATCATTCAAGTGATGATGATGCTCGGCAATGTATATTCTAGCACAGTGACGATACTTCAGTTGATGTTACCATCTTGCAACACCGGCTTCGGTATCCTGCTTCTGCTTTTTGGATATCATTCTAACGGCTTCCAATCCACGTAATACTTTTAAACTCTGGGACCGGATGGAAAAAGCCAAAAGGTGATCATTTTATGGCATAGTGCCGTAATCTGAACACTAAATGTGTGAAATCGGGATCCGTTAGTATATCAGAACTCTGTTGTTTTAGTCATAGGAATAAAACGACTCAGCAGCTTGAGATACTATTAGATATGTCCCAGAATATCTAACAGTTGGGATCTCGGTGTAGTATTCTGTTACATTTTTCATGAAAACGAGATGAATTTCTTTAACTAAATCTCTCTGGTCATATTTTTAACGAAACAGTATATCTTGTTAAATATTGTTTTGATTTATGGATGCTCCTTTATTTATTTCTCTACACTGCTATCATATTATTTCTGTGATTCAATTTTCTTTTTGGTACTATGAATAATGCAGATAAACTTCACGATTGTTTCTATATAACTTCTTTTAAACTACAGAATTTCAGAAATAAAACAATTTGATTACATAATGAGTTAATGGTTAAAATGTGCAAATATTGAATCCAATTGAATGTTAGTGAACATGTTTAGAAAAAAATTAACTATAATATTTGTTCTATGACTTAATAAGTATATATTTTCACCTTTTCAATAAAAATAACAGTCCAGATCATCCCACATATTATCAATTGGACTATCATCTGATCCATAAATTATTTTCTTCCTAACCCCTTGATTAGTACGTAACCTCATTTGTTATTTAATCTCGAATCAATTTATGATGCAATCTATTCTATCATCCTATAGGCATATGTATTTTCCATATAACTATATATATATATATATATATATATATATATATATATATATATATATATATATATATATATATATACGAATGATTTCGTCGAAAAGAAAATTTTTTTCACTAAATTCTTTTTTTCTTATTCATTAACTTGTTTATTTTGATATCGTTCAGAACACCTTCTGTTAATCATAATCGTATTTTGTTTTTGTTTGTTTCAAACATTTTTCTACTTCAGCACAAGATACTTACAGATTTAATTCAAATAATGGGTATATCTGAATATAATTCAAAAGAGAATGATAGTTCTTTAGACAGTCAAAATTTTAATAAAACAGAATTAATTCCTCAGCTTGAACAATTTATATTACAAAAATTTTCACCTGTGTTAAATCGTTTAACTGTGAAAGAAATAAACTTGGATAAATGTGAAAATGTTTGTCACGATTTACAACAACTTGGTGACATAGCATCTTTGGTAAGTGGTCATAATATTCCTAGAATGGTGGGATTTCTCTCACTTTTTCGTCTACCATTTAGTATCAAATTGTTGATAAATTATTACTTTTTTACATTATATAATGGCTTTTGATTTGGTGGACGATTCTAATTAGTAAAGCGTGTTCGATATAAGATTTCAGTGTAGTGCTTGTTGTACTAGTGATATATCTTTTGTTTTCAGTGTATAATAAAGTTTACTGCTAACTAAAAGAATCCATAGATCAACAACATTAAAACTATGGAAACCATGTCTCATTTTTGTCATAAATTAACCCTTGCTATGAGTTCTGTGAATTAATTATACTTGGCCTCCTTTTATTCAGTAAATTATACTGTGTCACTGCTAGTCATATCAGATAAATAGCAGATCATAGCTATATTTCCTAGCTTTGGGATTGTACGTAGTTTTGTGGATACTAACTGTTCATCAAGAGTGTGTTCGTTTACTATCTTTAAAACAAATTAGTACCATACATTATTGAAGCGGATGTTTGTTTTTCTGAATAAAATCGTCTGTGTCATCTTTTGTGTTGTCTTCGTTACTGTGGTTTCACGCTTTCGATACTTTAAGAAATCCCCTCTCTGTAAATAGAAAAGAAAATGGAATGACAAATGTTTCTTCATGATTTTAATTCAAACCTTATGTAATAACATATGTAGGTCGATAACATATAATGGTTGATGAATGTAAGTTTATAATTGGGACTTGTTTACAGTCATTTTCCAGCAACCAATTCTAAACTATAGTCAGTTTGAGTTTGATATTTCTTCTTTATTTCTAAAATGATCTACACGAAATAAAACTATCAAAGAAATACAGAGTAAGTTTTTACCATTTAAATCTTCCTCATGTAAAAGCTAAGCACATAGGTAATGTTAAAAAACCCGCGGTACATTTTCAGCAAGTTCTTAGCCAATCAGAAAACAGCTTCCGTAAACCAGTAGTGTATTTAAAGTTAAACGTTAATATCACAAGTTGTAAAAAAGATTTTACATAGTTAATGAATCTATTAATGTCTTCTAGAATTTATTGTGCTTAAAAATCGAGAAAACATTGTCCCAAATTTATTCACATAAATACAGATCACCCACTTAATCGAACTCTTATAAGGACGCAAATAACGTTCTTACGTTATTCTCGGTTAAGATTATGGGTCAGACTATAATTTATGAATGACCTTTGAGTGATGCTAAAGTGACTTTTGGAATGTGCACCTACTAACTAGCACTAAATGAGGGTTATAAACCAGTGTGAGGAATTAGAATTATGGGTGAGACTAATCTATGGACGAGCCAATCAGAAGCGTTTTAGAAATCTCAAGGTTACGGCGTCAACTTCAATACTTAATGCTGACGTACGATGGGTTCATAAGGAATTTTGTACAAAACGTGATAATTGAGCGGCTATAACAAATAAAACGGAGAGACTATAATTTGTGGACGTTCCATTCAGGTATAAGATGACAGATCCCGGATTTCGGTGCGAAAGTCTTTCATCCGTTTGGCTAAATAAAGTTCTGGCATTATAGCTGATGTCAGTTCGTGATCAAAACCCGATACATAATTCCTAACTAAGGCAAATTATGACAATTGTTGCGAACTGGATAATAAAAGCACCAGTAATACTGGCTGCAGTCAGGTACTACAATATATACGGATGTTTGGAGAGCATACAGACTCCTACATAGGCTTGTTTATGTGCATGGTGTCGTTATCCACATGTGGCATTTTGTGTATTCAACAACTGAAGTGAACATAAACAATATTGAAACTATGTTGTCGGGGCTGAAAGAGTTTTTGAGACTTTATCATGGTTCCAGAGGCCGACTATTCTGTAGTCGTATGGATAATTTTCTCTACTGCATGCATTACGATTTTAGAACTTCTGAACCTCTTTCTAACCTTGACAAGTTTTTGAACCACGTATAAGAAGTGTATCCACTTTATTTCCTTGGTTTTGTATAATATATTTTTACTGTATACTTACAGTTTGCTGATTGGCTAATATTCTCAAGGTCAAATAAGATTCGTTCAAAGATCGTCCATAAATTAGAGTCTCGCCAGATTGTGATTTACAGTTAGTGGTTAGGGTTAGGAATCGACATCAGCTGATTGTCAAAACGCTATTCAACCAAATGGATTTATGAATTTTACGCCAAAATCCAAGATTTATCTTATATCTGATTGGTTCGTTCACAAATGATCGTCTCGCCGTCATATGAATAAATGTCACCCGCGAATTTATATTGCGCAATTTGACTAGTTTATTTACAAAATGAAGATTTTTATGTTTAAGACTATCATTTCTACATTCTGGTAGCGAAAAATAGTTTCTTGTGATCATTATAATAAATGTTCTGAACACTATACAGATGTACTCTCACTGCTCATTATACGTGATGATTGAATTTTGTGCTAAAAACACGAAATATCAGATTCTGATTAGCTCGTTTCTATACTATACTTTTACCCATTTCTCTTTTTCAAATATATATCTTTTATTTGTTGTTATTTATTGCATTTTATAGTTTTCAAGCATCAGTGAAAATGATATTGACTCATTTGAACAGTTAGCAGATGAAGTTAATAATTTTGCTGATCACTTACAAAATAGAATTTATCCTCAAAATATTGCACAATATGAACAGTTAATGCAATGTTTACAAACTTTTATTTTATATACTTCACTGAAATGTGAACAAATTGAACGTAAATGGCTTAAACAAATACTTTTAACAGATTAATTTTTTTAAAAATATTTTTCCGAAGAAAAACTTTATTATCAATAAAATTGTTGACTTTTCTACGCTGTTAAGTTGATTGTTTTTATTAGGTACTGTATTACAATTTTTGTCACTTAATTGTCACTGAATAGAAGTCAATGTCATGTTTGTCTAGTCCTTAATAACTCACAGAACTCTAGCGTTTACGTTAAAGTATGGCTAGTGGTAACATGTGAGACGGTAAAACTATGATGACCAGGGTTCAAATCTGTGAGGGAGCACCAGTCCTCTCATGATTACGTATATAACTTTCCGGTGAGTATCAATTAGCATAAAACCTAGGTCTATGAATTCCTCCCGATTACTTATCATCATTAAGATTTAAAATTATTATATACTTACTGTAGTTTAAACTAATAATCAGTCATCTAGACATCATTAATAATTCACCGCTTATCCAATAACTGTATTTCAAAGTCTTTTTGGTTGCCGATTTATATCTAGGTTTTTGTAGGATTCGTAGTTGCTAACCTCACATTCAACCGTCCTTGCTTAGGGGGGGGGCTGGGACCGGCAATCAAAGTATTTTACAAATATACTTACTTGACTATTGAGCTGGATTTGTTTTAATCATTCAAACAGCCCCCAAATGCCCTGAAATGGTCGAGAGTGGGGTGCGTTCGCCCTCCCTCTCAAAATACTCTCACACGGCCACGCGTATACAGCCTGTGCCAGGGAAGTCCTACTCACTGCATTCTCGTGGCGGGGGTGTTGTTTACGAAAATGAGAGGACGAAAAGTGAATGTCCGTCGCAATAACCAGATTCCAAATCAACGGTACACATGGGCTCCAGTATCCTTCGGGAACAAATAGCGTATGAGCCATTCGTTGGTCACCGGCTACCATGGGACTGCATCTCCTCACGATGCTCCACTGCCTTGTGAGTCAGACCTTTAGGTCGAAGGCTCGAGGTGTTGCCCCCTAAGAAAACCATCTGCTTCGGTCTGGGCACCCGTGCAGTATCTCAGCCCACACACAAACACATGATGAACAGTCTACTAATGGAAAATCTCGTCGCCCCGATTAACAATCAAATAACTCGCATTATTATTATTATTACTATTGTCATTATTATTATTAATATTTACTACGTCATTTATTCACTCTCTTTTATTCCTACTCTATCTATCCTTAATTTTCGACTTATGCAGCAGCTCGCCTATGGTGGACATTCGGCTCTATCTAAACGTTCTCGAGTCACTGCCTGGTTGAAAATTGTATGTTACCACCGAATACGAGTACTGAAGCAGTTTTTTCGGAACCACGCGCACCATTCAAACTGGCTGACTTCAACGTTCGCACACTTATGCATGTCGGACAACAGATAGGGCTGGTTATGCCTTTGGATAGTCTTAATATTGACATTTGTTGTCTAACCGATACCCGTATTCAAGACTCTGGTGAAGTACTACAAATGCGCTCTCCATCTGTCTCTTCAAAAATATTGTTCTACGTGCGTTTATCCAGGGACCCTGTGGCATCTTCGTCTGGTCTTGCTGGCGTTGGTGTCGCACTAAGTGCTAGAGCTGAGGCAGCACTAATCGACTGGATCCCCATTAACAGTCGGTTATGTGCTGTTAGATTAGAAAGTTCCATCAAAGTGAGAAGAAATCGGTGTGAGAAACGATGTCTTTTCGTCGTCTCCGCCTATGCCCCGACAGATTGCAGCCCGGATGCAATCAAGGATGAATTCTACCACCAGTTAACTGTTCTTCTCCAGAAAGTGTGTTCGACAGATATTGTAGTACTAGCCGGAGACTTGAATGCTCAGGTCGGGCATCTAGGCACAGAAGAGAGTCGTTTAGGTGACCGATGGGGACTTGTTGGTAGTAGGACAGATAACGGGGAACGTCTACTGCAGCTATGCACAGACCACAACCTGTTTCTGGCTAGCACTAACTTTCGGCACAGTCATCGCCGATGTGCCACCTGGCGTCCCCCTTCTGCATCTCAAGCCTGGACTGAGATTGATCACATCGCAATCAGCTACCGCTGGCGCGGTTGTGTACAAGACTGCCGCTTCTTTTGGAGTACCTATCTGGAATCTGATCATGCTCTGGTCTGCGCCAATCTTACCTTACTTTTCAGTGGACAACGAAGTGACCGCCACCACAGGATTGATGTTAGCAAGCTGGCTGCAACTTCTGTTGCTAGTAAGTACCGAACCGAGCTAGCTTTTAGGCTAGCTACCATTCCACCGAAAAGTATAGATGAGCATTGGTTGCAATTGCATGACGCCATCAAAATGGCAGGTCAAGTCAGCTGTGGGATTGCGAAACGTCCCGCTTACAAGCGCTGGGTTTCTTCTGGTTCCTTACAACTGATTGAAGCCCGTCGGTCTACTCCGGGTGACCGTGAGTTTGACCTCAGACGAAGGTTGTTACGTAATGAAATCGGGCAAAGCTTGCGTAAGGACCGAGAAACCTGGTGGTCGGAGCGTGCCAGTGAGTTGGAAGCAGCAGCTGCATCTGGTAATTACCGGAAGCTCTTCCAACTCATCCGAGCCACTGGCAGCAAGAAGTCTGGTGTGAGCGAAACAATCTGCGAGGATGACGGAACGCCAATCACTAACATCCATCGACGTCTTGGACGATGGGCAGAATTCTTGGAAGGGCAGTTCAGTTCAGCTGGCCAGCTGCTCCGGCAACATCGGTCAGACTGTCCTGCCCTCCATGGCCGGTGACGACTGATCCACCAAATGAGGCGGAAGTCCGCAAGGAACTCCAACTCTTGAAACGCTACAAATCACCGGGCCCAGACGACTTACCTCCGGCTCTTTGTAAAGATGGCGGTGACTTTCTGACTAAGGGACTGACGACGTTGTTTGCGAAGGTCTGGGAACTAGAGAGTGTACCAACGTCATGGAATGAGTCGATAGTTGTCCCTATCTTTAAAAAGGGTTCACGTTGTTCCTGTAACAACTATCGGGGAATAAGTCTACTTCCGATTGCGTCCAAGCTATTGGCTTCCCTCATATTTCGTAGGTTGTTCAGAACCCGAGAAGGATTGACTCGCGAGGAGCAGGCTGGGTTTCGTTCTGGTCGAGGATGTATTGATCATATCTTCACCCTCCGCCAAGTGTTAGAACACCGCCATACTTATCAAAGGCCAACAATCGTAGTGTTTCTTGATATCAGGGCTACCTTCGACTCGTTGGACAGAACTGTTCTCTGGGATTGTCTATTGAAGAAGGGTGTGCCTGAGAAGTTTATTAACATCCTAAAAGCCCTATACACAAACACCTCAGGCAGAGTGAGGGCATATAACCACCTTTCTCCACTATTCCATTCGAGCAGTGGGGTTAGGCAGGGTTGCCCAATCTCACCATTCCTCTTCATCTTTGCCATCGATGACATTCTGGAAACAGCTCTGACGGATGTAAGTAATGGTGGTGTGGATATGTTGCCTGGAGAAAGACTTCTCGACCTTGAGTATGTGGATGATATTGTCTTACTGTGCGAGAATGCCCAAGCCATGCAATCCGCACTTAATCAGGTGGCAATCAGTGTCTGTAGGTATGGTATGTGCTTTGCACCTTCGAAGTGCAAAGTACTTCTACAAGACTGGCAGGATTCTAATCCTGTACTCACTCTGGATGGTGAGCAGATAGAAGTAGTCGAGAAGTTCGTGTATCTGGGTAGCTGCATAAGTGCTGGTGGTGGTGTGAGTGATGAGATCAATGCACGTATAGTGAAAGCCAGAGCGACTTATGGCAATCTGGGCCTCCTTTGGCGTCTTCGTGATGTTAGTCTGGCTGTAAGAGGTCGGATCTACAACGTGTTGGTGAGAGCAGTTTTGCTCTATGCTTGTGAAACCTGGCCTCTCCGAGTTGAGGATGTTAGACGACTCTCTGTGTTCGATCATCGTTGTCTCCGAAGGATTGCTGGCATCCAGTGGCAACACCATGTCAGTAATGCAGAGGTTCGGCATCGAGTGTTCGGTCACAGAGACGATAATGAAATTGGTGTCACCATCTTGAAACACCGACTTCGGTGGCTTGGATATGTTCTACGAATGTCGTCCCAGAGAATCCCACGTCGTGCATTATTTGCCGACTCTGGGACTGGTTGGAAAAAGCGGAGAGGTGGTCAGTATATGACATGGTGTTGTGGTATGAAAGAAAGCTGCGTTTCCAGCAAATAATTTTGTAAGTATTTAGTTGTTTGGATTTAAAGTATGTGTGAAGTCCTCAATGTTGTTTCATTTGTTATGGTTGTTTAAAATTTTCCGTTGATGTTAAGGACTATAATTAACCAGTTTCTTTTGGATATGGGGATCCTGTGATGGCTGCCTCGATAATGACTTTAGGTTACAAGCATCATAATCAGAGATTGACGGTGGCTATCGGTGGAATCCAGGACCCGCGTTTCGTTCTGTCTGGAACTTATCAGCCGGGTGTACCCGCATCTTATAGGTGATGTTGAATCAAGAAGTTGACATCAACTTTAGGATGCCTTTATATCTAGCTGACGAGTCACGAGAAGGACAAAACAAGTGTCCTCGATTCCACTGCTGGCCGCGATCCATCGCTTCTATGTTGTGTTTGACCGAAAAATACCGAGCTACTCAGTTAGCGGTACACGTTGTTTAGTGAAAACACAAAGTGACATGGGTTTGTATAGTTTAGAAATTTCGCTGGAAGCTCCAGGCATACTTTAATAATAAATGCTACGAAGCAAGAAACGTTAGATGAAGGCTTTTTACATTAAACTCTCACTTACATCGAATTTCTAGTGTAATGTAATTTTATGAGACTATGAAATACGAATTAATTAAAGATTCATAGTATAGTAGGCAAACAAAATTTTTATTTGTCTCCATGTACAGCATTTATATCTTACTTGTGTTTATGAAGTAAGCTTTCACCCTAAACTGTAGCGTCATTTCATAGTTGAATGTTCACAATGTATTATTATTTGGTTATATTTACAGATTAGGCTACCGGCTGATGGTCATTATGAGAAAAATGTTTATTTTATTTGTTGAAATTATAATTGAATTCCTTTTCAACTATGTATTTGGATTGATTTATCCCATCCTTATGTATAATAAATAAGTGGCCCATCAAAGTTGAAGTTGTTGTGAAATCAATAGCTTAATGATATCAGTATGAAAAATAATAATAGTCAGTGTGTAGTAGGTGGAATTATGCCATTAAAATGAACCAATCAGGAGAAAACATATGCCGAAGGAAAGGTCACGTTATGTGATTGGTGTTTGTATAATAACATGATTTAGCCAGGGAAGATTAAAAATTCCTATTCTGTTTGCAGATGGACAAGTTTACTTTCGTGCTTTGTAATTTAATTTTGTAGATTTTCATTACATTTATTTGTACCTACCAGGGCATTTACCTTAGCGAATTGAATTTCAATGATGTCATATTTAAAATGGGCGCTTAATGAATTTTCTTATATGATGTGAATGTATCAAATTGATAATTCTCCTTTTTTACCTCATGTTTCGAAACTTCAACAGCTTATAATTGTATTTATCTGTAAGCTTAGTTTCTGTTTAAGTTTCGTTTGGATTTCAAAGGTGTTAGGTTACCTGATTATATGTATATTGACTATTGTCTTTACTAATAGTCAAGGTTATGTCTAATTGTTTTATAAATTTATTCACTATCATATCAATAAGCCCATGCGCTACACTGAAAACTCTAGGTGTTGTTAAAGTGATTTTAGCAGCTTTGGATACTGTGAAAATATACTCCTTGGTAAGGGATTCGAAAGGGAATCTGGGTTAGTAGTGGTTTTATCGACCTGAAAGCAATAATGAGGTTAAAATTAATGTATTAGGAATGTTGGTAGATTTAACTGTTATGCCTGATTGAACGATGTGGCTGGGACACGTTTTACAGATGTTCATCTGTCGCATACCTTAACAAGTAATCTTGGCTGTAGCAGAAGGAATATGACAAAAGATAATGGTGGGCAAACAAAGGATGTGGCATCATTACACGTAGTCAGTGATTACTGACCTGAGCTATGTCGGTAAACACATATTACCTGGTTAGTATCCAGGATCAACTATTGACAACTTTTGAGATGGTGCAAAATCATTTGTAGCGATGAGGATTCATTCATTTTTAATTCACCTCGAGATCCTGAATTTCAGTATCATAGAACAGCAATGATTGCTTCAAGTATATCAATGAGACAATATTATTTATTTATTTGAACACATAAATATTGGTACAAGAGAGCACCAAGTATACATGCACGACATAGACTTGGAGAAAGAAATAAAAATGGTAGGAGACTTGCAAATCTATATACTTTTAACAAAATGGTTATAGGTGACACCATATTCCTCTACGATCGCATACACAAAACTACATGGGCTTGCCAAAACCAAATTATTGGGAACCAAATCTATCATATCCGCATCAATAAAAAATTCTGTAGATCCATAAAATTATGATCATTTATTCAAATTCAAAATACACTCCATAATTTAGCAAATCATTTCAATGTTTCATCTGAAATTAATTTAAAGCGTTTTTAACGATACAATTCCAATGAAAGTAGAAATGTTATGATTCAAGAAGTATTCATTGAGATAAGTATCAGTACATTCTGTATTATTTGACATTTTTTCTTTTTTTATCATCAGATTTTAATGATAAATAAAAGTATTTATCAAACGGATTAACAAATAAAATCTCAGTCTACATGGTTCACAAAGGAAAAAAAAGAGTTCTATATTGTAATTGACTGATTGATTGATATTTAACCAGAATGTCGGACAATTTTGGCATACAATCACAAAAGAATACTGTAAACAATAACAATAGTAACTATGATAAAGTATACAGGAATGAATGATATTTGTACAATGATTATTTAACAATTAAATCATTTCAGTAAGGATATTAAATATTAAGATGTGTATAATAATAAATATTCGTTTAATATTGAAGCGAGCAAGAACAAAGATTGGTGCAGAATAATATGAATTTTATTTTATTTCGTTAGGTTCTCATCAGCTGGTTACAACTTAAAATATTTGAAAATCGGAGTTATTACAGATACTAACATACTTATACATAAGAGGGTGATTAAGGATGAATATATGTATTATGATGTAGCGAAGATTCCGATAGATTTAATGAGGTCATAAAATTTTGTTTGTTTGGATTAAAGGCATTCAGCAGTGCCATCGTAAGATATCTCCTTGACATAGAATACGAAGTCGATACACTGAAGTCCTCCAAGGTGATTAGCAAAGCACCGAACTCCAACCTTTTGAAATTTACCAAAGCAATAGAAATCAAACGTCTAAAACCAGATTTATGTATACAAAAAGGGACAGTTATAAATCTTTCCTTGTCCTGGTAACATTAAACCCCACTTTTTATTTATTACTGATTCTTTATTCCAACTCTTTCTGAAGTTTAAGATTACATCGTTCATAACTGACTGATTTCAATTCATATCTTTCTTTATTACCATCTATTTTCAGTTACTTCGTTACATAATCATCTGATGTAATTTTTTTTAACTCCATGAGTTGTAATCACTTTCAATTTTCTGGAACTTCCCATTCCGAACTTTATTTATTTAAAACAAGATTTTATGACCTCATTAACTCTATCGGAATCTTCGCTACATATATTCATCCTTAATCACCCTCTTATGTATAAGTATGTTCGTATCTGTAATAACTCCGATTTTCAAATATTTTAGGTTGTAACCAGCTGATGAGAACCTAACGAAATAAAATAAAATTCATATTATTCTGCACCAATCTTTGTTCTTGCTCTCCTTAAGCTAATAAAGAGAACTATGTGTATGAAAATTCATTTAATAGTTGAGATCATGAGTCAGTTAAAGTTAGACCATCATGGATAATCTGGAAACACTGGATGACCGTCTCATTTTATTGTGGGACTTCTCAGCAGTGCACCGTTGAATGCCGGCTCATTAGTCTAAAGGTTAAGCATACGTGTGCGAGACCGATAAGTCCCGGTTTCGAGGCGGGATGTGCACTGCTGAGTAGTCCCATACTAGGATGAAACGGCCATCCAGTACTTCCAGTTTTTTCATAATGATCTAACTTCAATTAACTCATGATCTCAACTATTAAATTTACTATAATATCCACAAAAACCCCCTTGTTATATGAATATTCATTTGTCAACATAACTTACCGTTTATACTGGATTATTTAAAAAAATCCGTTTAGAAATATTCAACACATGATCCAGTAAAATAAACACAAAGTCATTTAACAGTAAAAAAAACATTAACCTTTGTTCAAACAAAATGCAATTAGTTGTAGTACACAGACAATTAACAAACTATTTAGGTCAAGTAATCACGTAAATGAATAGGCATAAATTATATTAACTATTGGATTGTTTGTTTTTCTTTCCATCCGTTAACGTAATGAAGCTACTGAAGACAGAATAATAATAATAAAGATTTCAATTTCCGGTTCATAATGTCTATATACACAAAGATAGTTGTATAATGGAATAACACACATAGATTATATTACCAATCAAACATATAGTGTTTCATGGGTAACTTTATGACTGAAATTACATTTTATATTTTGTAAATGTGTAATTGTAGTTTATTAGAAATACTAATTTACAGATTATTAAAACAGGTTCAATAAGGTACCATTTATTATCAATTTTAATTGTTCTATTCTAATAGTGTTTAAACATAAACAGAATGTGTACAACAACAAAAAATGTACTTCATACAGTGACCAGTCATATATAGATGAATTCTTTTCTCTAATTATATAATCTCAAGTGAAATAATATATGAAATATACGGTAATATTTGGTAGTTTACATTTGAGATTTTAGTTAGTAAAAATGTATAACTCGAATACATTTGATCTTATTCTAAGTAATAACGACCTTTGAATTTGTTAATTACTATCAACAACACATACGGAATATTTCAAACTACAGTCTTGTAGGTATCATTACCAAGGTTTGATTTGATCATTTCGAATAAATTGAGCACTGTCTAAATTGTTATAAATAAATAAATAATATATTTGTAATATCGCAATGAGTTGAAAAATTAGATTTTCTGACTTTTCGTGACTCAGTGTAAGCCACTTCTTCAGAGAATAAATAACCAAATTAAAATCCAAGTTTAAATAGTACAACAGAACGTCAGAATATCTAATTTTTCTACTCATTGGGATATTACAAATATATTATTTATTTAAAACTATGGTCTTGTTTTGTTTAACATGTTAATGTTTATTTTCAAATGAATTTTAAGAAACTGAAAGCTTTAACCATATGATAATATTAATCAGTGATTGAAGACGTTGGATGACATGCCTTGGGATCGGTTACAATGCACCAAATGTAATCACTCTTTATCTCTTTTTAAATCTAGATAATGTTATCACTTGTTTTCTGGGTAACATCTTAATAATTTTATCTCTTTGTAATAATGTGGCATGACAACTTGAACCGATACACATATATGTATTTACGATTAATTGGTCACTGGGTAGTGATCAATGTCAAGTGTGTTAGGTCCTCCCTAGTACAGATTGAATTTTATCGACCAAGTCGTAATGTGGCCACTAGTCTAGGTGAATGGGCATCTCGTGCACCACTTCATCTCAACACGTCTATGTCGTTGCTCATGGCTTATTAAGATTATTAGCTACAGTATTTTTCCATACATACAGTTTCAAAATTTAACCTTTCTCATTATTACTATTACCACAATTATTTTGTCTTCATTGACATTAACATCTTTAATTCTATTTCATTGTGTTTATGGAATATCATAAGTTGAACTAAAGTACATTTGTCCCAGACTCTATGTCAATTCTTACTCATTGATAATTTCGCTCAAATATCTTAAACCTTGATCATGATTTCCACAGATCTTATAAGTAATATACGTTCATAATTTTTAATTGTATTATTTTATTCCTTGTTAATAAGGATTGAAATTTAAACTACCTTCAACAATCATCACGAAATATTCTAAGGAACAAAAAGTAGAAATTCATTTATATGTATTTTTATTTATACGATAAGATTTTCAAAACTTATGCAATATACTACTCACCTTATTTATTTGTAAATAAAATTATATACTTCAAAATATCATCATTCAGCTTTAAATAATTTATTTAAAATGATTATTTTTTATATCAGAATCATCATGTGCTCACTAGTGATTAGCTTCAAGAGGTATTTCCTGGAATTCAGGTGGGAAGCAATGACTAGTAGTGTTCAACCATGTCCGTTATGAAATAGTAACTCACTGAATACAATAGTGGACGGTAGCACAATTTCGTGGGTTGGTTGAAGGTAAACATTAACACCGTTGGATGCCGGCTCAGTTGTCTAAAGGTTAAATGTTCGTTCGACTTACCGATAGGCCGTTTAGTGCTCCCAGTTTTTCCATGATGGTCTAGCTTTAATTGATTCATGATTTCAACAATTAAATTAATAAAACTCTCCACAAAACCCCCTTCTGATATTTATATTATAATGACTTGTATTTAATAACCAATCATACTTCGAAAAAAGTAAACACATAAAACTTTAAGAATCAGTAAACAATCATCCAAGAAAAATGGAAAAGGTTCCATAAATATTTGTTATCCTTGATATTATTGCTAAACAATTTAATATCAATTTTCTTTAGAAAGGGATACAGATCTCATGATGAAAATAAAAAACCTAACAAATATTCATTGAAAATGATTAACTAACGGAAAATCAATCAAATAGATCTATATTACCGTTGTACTATTTTACATAAATCTAAGAAAAATATCACTTAACATTATAAATAATAATGATAGTTTTGTATTAGAAAGATAAACATAAGAAATTGAATATAACAAACAGACTGTGGTAAACAAGGGAGTTCAAGATGTGTATCTCGGCCCATTTGGGACTGGTCAGTCGAGTGGATGTACATCTCATTGTTAATGTTCACACTATGACTTGAATTCAGTACCTTGTAATTCAAAATACAAGTAATTATTTTTCGATTTTCCTTGGGCTCTTATAGTTAAAATATATCCATCATTTAGATATAATCTATAGATTTAAAATCGTTAAGAAAGTAATCACTTGTCATAAACCAGGAGTAAATAAATCAATCTGAAACTAAATGGCAAAGATGACAGTGCCATATCGATTAGTTGTATGCACTCTAATAGAAATTACCAAAATATTCTCCATTTAAAATAAAATCGAAGTCAAAAAGAGATTGGACAAATATCATGCATATTGGGTAGTATCACGCTTAATAAGTGAGATTAATGCTTGTGTTTATGACCGTATTAATTACCAAGATGATGAAGTGGGAACAAAAGCAGACACATTGAAAAAATAGTGTTGTTTGATCGAGATTGTTCTTGGTTGTCTGAGGTATCCATTTGAAAAGACGGAAAATCATTCTGAACAATAATCAGTATTATATCTAAAAGCATTATGCCTACTACGAAACTGGAAATTTCCGCATTTGATTCTGTATCGAATGATGATGGTGCACCTTTAAGAGGCGTAAAACTAGTGCGAAATAGCTACTAAGTTATTCCTGATTTTAAACAATTCTATGAGTGACATAACTACGTGATGAAAATTAAACTAGAAATATATTATTTAACACTGGAAATAATTTAACTTATCTAGTAAAGAATAAAACAGAAATTCGAGTGGTGTTATTCTCATTGGGAGAGTCAGTTAGTTAGTTGTCAACGTAGATCCAGGGACTAGTGTTATAGTTACAGGTAAACAAGTAATTTTATGAATCGTAATTTTGGAAATCCTTTATACGATATAATCAGTAAGAAAACCTAAAAATGTTTACAAATACGAACCAGATAGTTAGTTATTGAGAATCTAGGACGCGGCATGATTATGTATCTGTCCAAGTTGCCACATGTGACATTAACATAGCAGCGAAATACTAGTTTGCTTATCAATTATAAGAGAAATCAAATATAAAATCAATGATCAGACTTTGTACCAAGTGTTTATTTTTTCAAATGTTTGAAGTTGATGGGTGACATGCTATAAAAATACAAACAATAATAGCAATATAGAAAAAATATATATGTATATATCAAGATGCATGTAAGAACATAAATCGAGAATTCAGTTGACCTTTGAACAATATTTTCGTCTTTAATAGAAAAATTGAATAAAAGTAACGTTTTGAGCTTTTGAATTTCATTGATTTTTCGGTTTGATATTACTAAGGGCACAATAAATTTTAGCGAACTATGCTTACTATCTGTCTACTTTGCTAGATAGTGAATTCATTGTACCGATATTTCAGAAATTACTATTGTGTAAAATGGTGATCAATATTTTCCTGAAGTGTTATTTTGAAGTATATTAGAATGATAATGAAATGTAGTGTATCCTTTAAAAATTTCGTACTAAAATAACTGAGCTTATTTATAACCAAATGTCAGCTTTCTGACATATAAACCCTTTATAAAACTGGGTCGATTGTTTTAAATTCATCAACATTCCTTAGACTCAAAACCTGTTCGATCCACTTCCGCTTAAACAGTCGGATAGTAACACGAAAATTTAAACAAAAGCAGAGTATATTTAAATCTGTACTTGAAAAATGCGTCATATTAAAAATTAGTTATTTGTAAAATTTATTTTGAAGAAATGATATACATTCAGTTACAAGACGTTAGTAATACAATTTTCTAATCATTAGGATACTACTATATATATATATATATATATATATATATATATATATATATATATATATATATATATATATATATATATATATATATAATCTTTTAAACATATTATTAGGTATTGAAATCAAATCTATGTTAACTGAACAGAAATTGTATACTTTATGGAAGGCAAATGAAGCGTAGAATAAGAGTGAAATTTAATTAGTTTTTCATCAACTCCTGGATTACGGCTAATCAGTATACAAAAAATATATTAATTCAGCAATAGATTAATTAAATTGTTTATACAAGCTGAAGGGACTTTTCTTTTCACATGTTCATATTCAACACATTCAAGATTGTGATGTGTGAACAAACAAACAAACAAACAAACAAAAATAAGATAACGAAATCACATATTTCTAAGTTAACAACAACATTAACATTTGGATCGTAAAACAACAGTATGGTAAGCTTTCAGGCATTGACACTTCATACAAACTAATAAATTGATAAAATTAGAGTAAGTAGAAAAACTGAAGTTGTTTTTCTACAAACAACTAATTTCATAAAGAGAGAAAAAAAAGAAGTTATTTAATTCATTCTAAATCTTCTTCATCAGTTACTACTTACCAGGATGTAAAATTAATGATAAAAAATAATTAATTAAATGATAAATAATCAATATCAAAGTAAAATTGAATAAAATGGACTCATTGGATTGTTTGAAATCAAAAGAATATACGTTAATAATAATAATAATAATAATAATAATAATAATAATAATAATAATAATACAAGTTTAGCTTATTACACTATACAACACAATAAAAATTATATTTTTTTACTGTTTAAAACAATATAACTTTTATAATATTCAGTACTAGATTTAATTGACTAAAAGATTTTGTTTCTTTTCTATGAACTATGCATCACATGTATAGTATATCATTATCACCAGATTAAACAAGGAATAAATCGGATTACATACATAGGAAAAGAAAGAAGGAAATTCACAATAGAGAAAAATGTGGAATAATCGAGAAAAAGAAAATGAATGATGGCGAATACTTTCTTCCACGGAGATCATTTCTAGATTTCTCCTCATCATTAGAATAAGAAATATTATGTTTACACATATACATTAATGAGATAGATAAGAGAAGGCAAATAAGGTGAAAATGAGAAGGGGGTATTTGACAACTGGATATAAAAATTTGGTAATCTTTTAGGTGTTCTTTTTTCAACTATCGATGATCATCTTTTTCTTTACAAATCTATGTATATATCATTATGTAATATGGTCGTTGTTGTTATTTTGATTCTTATCACAATATTTATGAATTCAATCCATTGCATATGAGACAATTGCCATTGAAGTTAAACCAAAAAACATAAGAGTTAAATGAATAATTGATTCCCTAAAAATAACAGAAGGTATAATTAATGAATCATATACATAATTAGAAAGCTATTTATATAATAATTTAACTATTGAGAGTTTGTAAAAGTATTAGTGCAATAAAGCATTAAGCTAAGAAATATCAAAAAATTACTTAGTTACGTTTCTAAGAAAGAATATATACAAATTGGTTTACTTAGTGATTAAAGAAGGTTTGATTATAACTGTTTTATTCCAGTTCCTTTAATTATAGAATCAGTTATGAAAAGGATGAATAACAACTGGAAAGGATTGCCCAGGACAGGGTTGGATGGAGAACGTTGGTGAGCAGCATATGCTCCTTCACGAGGACTAACAGGCGTAAGTCAGTAATAAGCTAAACTTTTTTGAGTTTTATTTTAGTCAGAAAATGTTTTGTGAAGATTTTAGTAAATTTATAGTTGAATTCATGAGTCAATTGAAGCTAGACAACCATGGAAGACCTGAAAGCACTGGAAAGCCATTTATTTCTAGATTAAACCGGGGTTGTTTAAACATAGAAAAAGGCTGATATATTAAATAATAAAGTTTAGCATTTTTACATATCACAACTTTTTATTAGATGAGTGTACAATCTAACTTATAAACCAATGAATAATTATGAAGATATAATTTTTGATTAGTACATTAACAATTTCTAAAACAGTATGAAAAGTTTTAATAAGCCTAACTTAGAAAAATCTCATTGGGCATATTATTAACATTACTTGAAATTATTTTGAAATTATAAAGTTTCTACAACTTACTTAAATGATAATTCTTTCAAAATATCAGGTAGAAGAGAGACCAATGCAATGTATAGAAAGCCACCGGCAGTAAATGGAAGTATCCATTTCGTTGTACAACCTGTAAAGTTGAAGAAAATTACATTATGGAAAATTTTAAATAAATAAATAGACTATGAAGTATAAGCAGATAATGATAATATTGATTAGTGTATTATTAGATGACAGATCAGATTGCTGTCAAAAACAGTTGGTTTATTTTATATAGCCAATATGTTGGATCACAGACAAGAACTTAACAACTGTGTTTCAACGCTTTCCATCAGTATCACTAAAATACAGTACATATGTAATACATCGGAAAAGTACAAATTATGATAGAAATACGGGGGAAATTAAGAGCCTTTCCTGAACATTTGAATTATTTTTTTCAGTTATCAAATGTAGGTAATGTTTATAGATTTAAGTATTTATAATAAGCTTAATGATGTATATAAAATTAATTTGAGTTCAATGGAAGAAGTATAAAAAGTAGCTCACCAATTAATACACTGCTTAGTATTGGGTGTCCAGATAGAAACCCAGTTCACACAAATATTTATGATCATCAAAAATAAGGAAACCTAGATGCTATGACACTTCTAAAAATTATACATTGAAATCTGTTGTATTTAGGATGATTTAGTTACTTAATACAAATTAGGTTATCATATTTTATTTTAAATGTTGAAATACTTCAAAAAACTAATAAACTAAGCACTTTGTGGTGCTTCAATATTATATATTAGAGTGACGTTCATTTAGTTAGCAAAAGTAACAATATCACACTTATATAAATGTATAAAAAGCAAGCCGAGATCGGGTAACGACGCGTCAGTTAGTTGACTTGTTTAAAAAATCTAAAACGTGTTATAATGAAAGTGACTTTTCAACCTTAAGTTTCTGGAAAATTTCATCAAAATACGAAATGACAAATAAGCGAATTAGACAGCACTTATTCTGCTTAATGTCAGTACTAGGATTGGTTGATCGAATTACGACAAGATTAACAATATCCGGAACCTGTGGGCATCTTTGAATAACCCGTCGTTGAAAACAGTTGTCTAAGTAATTGTGATAGTATGACTAGTGAAATAAAATCCTTCATACTATAAATCAGAGCGAGTTGTGTTAATCTGTATTATTATCGCAATGTTAGTTTGGTTAGAAAGATTCAATGCAGGAAGTTCTTCTAGGTGAATGTGAAATCTATTCTCCAAAATGAAAATGTTCAAATGTAGTTGTCTCATGAGAGATGGTCGAATATGAACAACACGTCGGGTGAATAGTTCTAAGGTACAACAACAACAACAACAACAAGAAGAAGAAGTGTTCCAGCTTATCGGGATCAATATTTAACCGTTGAAATTAGTTTAAAACACTGGTTTCGGTGATTTGAGAACGTTTTACGTACAACATTTATATGATCACGATAGACAGTGTTGTTTATTACATCAGGCTGAGTGAAAAAGTCAAAGTGAAGTCATATAATGAGATGGCGCAGGAGAAAGCTAGATTTTTCCATCAAATTGGCATCATCTAACCAATTATGACCTACTACATTCGATCACAGAGACCATGCAACTAATTTCTTTGAGTTGACTGCAGTTATGTTTCGAAATCAAAATCAATGGTGAACCTGTGGAAGCTTTCTTTCCTAGTTTACTTAAACAATAAAATATACCTTCCGATAAATAAAATATATCTTTAGCAATCCTAAACATCAATGGAAAGATCCAAACACCGAATAAAAGAATGAATTAAAATATACCTTAGTTATTTATTTCATTGAACTATAATAATTTATATAAATATTCATAATTCGTCATTACTTTTTGCACAAGGATATTTACTTAAATTGTGTGTAGGAGTTTTAGGTACCTCATAATTATTATATTTTGAACATAGGCACTCTTTGTGCCAGGTTTTACTTTAGTATGTCCACGTGTCACTCTATCAAGTTTTCAGGATAAAAATACAGAATTTATGGTATTCGTCATACTTTGAACGAATAGCTCGATAATTCCCTGAAGAATTTCAAACAAGTTTTCTTTACGAAATGTCGAACTTATTTAGACTTCAGTTGTTGATATTATTTTAAATACAATTTTCACAAATAATCGAATTTACAATTTATTTGTATCGGTTATTTGAATAATCCCATTGATGTTATGAACTGCAATAGATCGGTCTCATTTGGGATATTTGCATCATCTGCGGATTGCCTCGAAATTGTCATTAACTATGATCAAGACTGATCAACTGAAGTTCATAACACTAATGAGAAGATTCAAACAACCAATACTGATTAAATTAAATTTATTAATCGTTCTACAAACCAGTGGCTATCTAGACTCGGTAGCTAAATGCATAAGACGTTGTTCGCTGGAAGCCAAAGATAATGGATTCGAGTCTCAGTATGAACACCAATACTGGAACTTAATAAGTATCTAGAGCTGACGAACCCACAATAAGACGAAACATGCGTTTTGAATATCATTGTTAGCCAACATCCAACTCTGCTGAAAAAACCGTACTTATAACAAACAGTTAAATTTACATAATATAATACTATATTTCTATCTTACATAATGCAAATCTAAACATTAAATACAACAGTTTATTTAACATACTCAAGTATCATTAAGCTAATCATAATTTAAATAAAATGATTGTAGCCAACGATCTAAAAAGGGTACTTAATTTTGGTTGTTATTTATCATAAATTATTATCATTATTATTGTTACTGGTATATATGTATGTATATAATAGTGTATAGAATATGGCCTTCACATATATTATGGATTATTTTATTCATGTATATAATATGATAACAATAATCAAGTCTAGCATTATTATTAACAATAACAATCATAGAAACTGGGTATTTAGTTAATTAATCATAAAAACCTATTGTTTACAATAGACTTGGAATTGAGAAATTTCAAATAAAACTTATATCAGATTCATTCAATTCGAATAGACATTAATTTTCTGTAAACTTTACATAAATATTCATTAAACAAATGAATTTACTGTACATATAGATGCATATCATAAGGTAGTTTTCCAATGTAATTTATATAGAAAGTTTTCCTAGTTGTCCAGAATCGATTAATAGAAAGGGGGAATTATTAAGAACAATTGATTTAATTTATATTGTATTACATTTTTTGATCTTAAGTTGATGAACAATGTTAGTAGGAAGTTTTTGATGAATTGTAATTTTTGAACGAAATAGTACAATCGTGAAGCTCTCACATTTTCTTTACTTTATAATGTTATCAACATAAACATATTTTTTTAAATTGATACTTTTTAATAAGACAATGAAGACTTTTACAATTGAACTATCAAGCTTAGTAAATGTAATGACACTGAAATGTCTTGATTTTTAGAATTCGGATGGTACTAGTTGTTAGGTCCCGATAAGCATAATGAATGGTAACTTTGGGATCCATTTATGGACCAGTACTAAACGTATATTTTTATCGTATGATCATTAAATAACTAAACTAGTCATATTCCTCTTATTATAAGCTTTATTTTGACCTATGAACCATTTTTATACGTTTTACCATTTTTGAATTATGCCCTGTCTATTAGTCACTGCCTCCCACATTCACAGCCACATTTGGCCAAATTTTGTACAAATGTTATTTTCTTTTTCATGGTACGTTGAGGTCTCTTTGATTGTTATATAAACCGAGTATGTTTGGAATATATGATTCATATTGCAGAGGCTGAGACTGGCGTTCTGGACTTAACTGTCTGGGCTAGGTGGAAAGCAGGGTCAATCAGGACTCTAGGCTGCTCGTACGTGTTTTACTTGTTCTTGGTCCGATCGATAATTCACTGCTCCCTAATTGGCGGTATCACTACTTATCAATTGACAGGGCACACAGGCCACAAGTTATAACACTAGTTACTAAATTGTTAGCTGTAAAATATCATCATTTGGACACATATTCAACCATATGGGTTAGTTCTTTTAGATGTTTTGTAGTTCGTAAGATAGTAAGTTCAACCTATTAATGTAAAAATCAGTTATATTTGTCAGCTCTTCAGACTGGAATAGGAGAGAAAGGCCTGAATTGTAATCTAATGGATAAAATCCAAACACATAGACTACTAATTAATAATGTATCATGAATTAAAATTCTAAAATATATGATTCGTAAAATGTGATTGTATTAAAAAGTGAAATATTTACTGAGTATTTAGAAGCAGATTACCAAACAATTGGCAGTAAATTATTAATTAGTCATTATAAAACTATTAAATAGTCCCAACTAAAAGATAATGAAAGTTGAAGAAGAGAGTACTTCATCAATACGATGATTCTTTATGTAGACTAAAAATAGAAATTATATTAGCTTCCCTATGTTATCATTCATTTATTTTCTCAGTGAGTTAGAATTACAAACAAGTAAGCTCAACGAAATCCTGAAAAACAAAATATTCAGAATGTCGGAAAGCGAAAGTCATAAAAAACGTTGGTGATCAGAATCTGTTGATTTCATCAATTTAATGAATTTTTCGTAGAGCAGTTATTGAATAAATAAAGTATAAAAGCATCATAAATTGTAAATGGTATGGAGAAATTACAAATTACTTCTAAACTATCTCTGGGAGTTAAGAAAAGTTTAAAATAATTGGAATTTAATGAATCATTCTGGTTGCATTAATACTTACCGGTTACTGAGGCATTAGCACAAAGTGTTAGAATGGCACCTAAAGTAGATCCAGATGCTGTAGCTAACTGAAACAAAAAACGTTAGTTTATAAAGTATTTATTAGCAAGTTAATTGTTTTTAAGAATAAACTAATAAAACTAAATAATGATTTATATGTTCTTGCACTCAAATCTTGAAACACTTTGTGTGGAAGAACTGAAGAAACTAACGGCTACCTATAATAAACTAAGTGTAGTTCAAATATGCGACACAATTGTGTAAACGCCTTAAGCCAATGAGCCACAGATACATTTTCTTTAAGAAAGAAATAATGATAGGAATTATTTATTGAAGGACTAAAATAGCCCTTCACACTTAATTTGGTTAAGTGACTAGCAGTATTGATCTGACATACACAATCCTGTAAATACCAATAAACACTTAAATTGACGTTATAAGCAAAGATTGATAGTGGCTGGCAGTGGAATCCAGGACGCGCGTTTCGTCCTACTTGGGACTCGTCAGCTGGATGTACCTGCATATCAGAGTTGATGTTCACTCTGGGACTCGAACCCAGTACCGTCCGCTTCAAATGCCATCGCGTTATACACTTAGCTACTGAGTCCTGATAGCCACTTGCTTGTGCAATGAGATGAAGTTTAATTGCCTCTATATTGCCTTAAATTACAAGCATTATAAGCAAAGATCGAGGCAATACGCACAGTATGCACATATACCAATAAGAGACTGATCAATTGCAGTCCTAAACATCAATGGGAAGATTCAAGTAAAACAATATCAAGTGAATTACTTAAATCGACGATTTACAATTATCGCAAGTATTACTTCAGATTAATTAGGTCTGCATTTTTGAGTTAAATCATATATTACAATTTAAAGCCATAGAAGTAACTGATTTAGTATCTCCGGAAAAATTCTAAAAGGCCACTTTTATTTGGAGCTGGCGCTGGCTACGGTATATGAAATGATTATGAGAACCTTAGACTTAAAATATCTAACTTGAATAAGGTAATACAAATATTTTTGGTATACTAAACGACCATTTTCCTCGCTGTGCTATGCTGTTTAAAAACTGGCATAAACATCTGAATGGTCAAATCTACTAATTGCATCAGTCAATTTAGTTTAACTCTATGTATGATGACATTTTAATCATGTGTAATGACAGAGATCATGTTGGTCAGTTAACTGAGTACCTTAGTTTAATTCATCCAGATTTAAAACTCACCAGTTGGCATGAAATTTAAAACAGCATAAATTTCTTGAAATTAAAGATAACGAGAAAAGTAGAGGGTTCACAGTTTTACATTTTGTTTAACTGGAGGTGTCAATACGTGGGTTAAGACAACATTTGCCTAGTATCATATTAAAAAACACACTTCATTGTTTGAAAACTATAGAAAACAAAATTGCAACAAGATCCCCATTGAATTTGGCTGGAAACATAACTGGAGACATCTTAAAGCAATTAGCCGCATGATGTCTTTGACCAAATGTAATAGATCATAACTGGTCAGATGATATTACTTTGATGGTAAAATCTAGCTTTATCTTTCACCATCTTATCATTTGATTACTCTTTGTTTTTCTTACTCGCTCCTTAGGTTAGAAAACAGTGTTGGGCAAGGTAACTACAAATAGACCATCCGCATAATGATTTCGAGTTAACTGTAGTTACCTTTTAGTAATCCTGGAGTACAGCACAGAAGTAATAAAATTGAAATTAAAATCTTTAAATGCATTCCTGAATGTTAATGATTGAAAGTGTGTCTTGAATTTATTCCAAAAGGTAAGCTATAACCAAATTGGACAATGTTTACAAGTAGCCGAGGGTTGAATTAGTCTCTTATTCGTTTGATTGAAAACATACGTGGTCGCAATTCATAATAAATTTTATCCATCTAACATTATAAAGAACAATTTTGACAGGTTTTACAACTACATATTGCATACATTAAAATTTTGTAATAGCGATTCTGTTGGTTTTACTCAAATATTTTGATCTGATATTGGACAACTGTAAACCTGTTGGTTACGCAGTGTAAGGATATTTGGAATATAATATCAATAGAGTGCAACTTTGAGGTGTTCACGTAAAATAACTAGTTATTAAAATTTTGTGAAATCATAAGATTCTCACTCAGTTTCTACAACGCATGTCAATTACTCTTTTGCATTTATTGTAAGAGCCCAATAAGTTTCCACTCCAATTTCGTTATTCATTTTCTTTTGTAAGTAATATTATCTACTTCACCGTTTAAAAAAGTTAAGACTAGAACTAATGCTTTGTTTTGTAGTGAGTACGTGTAGATTCGTTGGTCAATAACGAATTTAGTGACAAACAGAAGCCAATTGGAATACCTGGTAATTAACTCGAATGAAGAACCATAAGAAATTTGTGTTTTAACGATACTATAAAAGTTGGCGAAAATTTTGACTTACTTGAGCTTTAGCAGCTTCCCACCGACTGAACCCACTTCGGAGTAAAATTACAAAATCAGCCATTTCATGAGGAACTTCATGGACTAAGATGCAGGTAGTCGTCAAGATCCCTAACTGAGATAGTCAGAATATAATATGGTCATTTATCTGAACTGACGACATTTACTAAGTAAATATATACACATATGAATAAAAAATATTTCAGAAACTCTTATATATTAAAACGGAGAGTGAAATGATAGTAAGTTAAATATATATCAATTCATTTTTGCACTGGTTGTTTGAATCCAACTGTTCATCCAGCTGATGAGTCACAAGTACGATGAAACGTATGTTCCGGCCCCAAATGCCTTGGGATGGTCGAGGGTGGAGAAAGTCAGTTCTACCGTTCAAAATGTTCCCACACGACCACGTGTATACAAACACTGACAGGGAAGTCCTACTCACTGTCTTCACACCGCCTGGGTGTTTTTTTACGAAATTGAGAGAACGAAAAGAGAATGTCCGTCACTCTAACCAAGTTGGTGGACACGGAGGGTCCATCTAGGGGAAGCATAAAACCCTAATTCCAAACCAATGATGAACATGGGCTCCCAAATTCTGAAGGAACAAATGGCGTATGAACCAATTATTAGTCACCGGCTACCATAGGACTCTATTTCCTAACGTTTTTCCACTGCCTTGTGAGTCAGACCTTTAGATCGAAGGCTCCGAGTGTGACCCGCCTAACATAGAGACCTGCTTCAGTCTGGGCAACCGGGCAGGACCACAGCCCACACACATCGAATGAAATGACAATTACTACTGGAGATACTATTCTTGCTTTAATTAAAATTCAGACAATTCACATCCATTTTTTATATACTACGTCACTTATGTACTCTCTTCTACTCTCACTTTGTGTATTCTTATTTTATCAACTTATACAGCAGATTGCCTATGGTGGGAACCCTATCCTATCTAGACGATCTCGAGGTACTGATTGGTAAAAAGTTGAAAGCTACCAATGAGTACGAATACTGAAATTCTTTCTGAAACGAGGTATACCATTCAAAATGGCTTTCTTCAACGTTCGCACATCATTGCAGATGGAACAACAGATAGGGTTAGCTGTCTTTAGAAAGTCTTAATATCGACGTCTGTTGTCTATTCGAGACCCCTATTCAAAACTCTAGTAAAGTACTACAAATTTGCTCTCCATCTGTAGCCTTGAAAGGCTCGTTTCACGTGCGTTTATCCGGGGACCTTTGGTATATTTGTCTGGTTTTGTTGGCGTTGGTGTTGTACTAAGTAATGATCGAATAGATCACAATTAACAGTTAGCTATATGATGTTAGATTAAAAAGTTCCATCAAAGTGCGAGATCGGTGAGAAACGCGACCAGCTACTGCTGGCGTGGTTGTATACGGAACTGCAGCTCCTTTTGGAGTACCTATTTGAAAACTGATTATCCTCTCGTTTTTGCGAGTCTCACCTTACGTTTCAGTGGCTAAAAAATTCATCATCCTAAACGGATCGATGTAAATAAATTGGTTCTGTTGCAACTAAATATCAAACTGAGCTAGGTTCAAGGCTCGCTACCATCCCATAGAAAAGTATAAGTGAGCATTGGTTTCAATTGTATAACGCCATTAAAATGGCAAGAAAAGTCGCTTACGACTTCATGAAACATCCCGCTTATAAGCACAGGCTCCTTACAACCCATCGGAGCCCATGGGTGACCTCCAGTTTGACTATAAACGAGAACCATATAGTAAATAGTTAATTTGCAAAATATCAAACAATCGTCTCAAATTTGACTGTTCCTTTGTAAATATCAGTCCACTGTCTCAGATTTCATTGTTCATGCATTAACATACCGATTGCGTTCCGTTTCCGCTCTTTCCTTATAGGTCTTCTGTTGAAATGCATTCTATGTTTGACCACCGTTATATACTACTTATACGGATATAAGTAAACCACACCACACCTATCTTTAAAAAGGGTTCACGTCGTTTCTGTGACAATTGTCGAGGGACATAAGTTTAGGTCCGACTGCGTCCAAACTATTGGCTTCGTTATGCTTCGTAGATTGTTGAAAACCTGAGAAAAATTGGCTGACGAAAAGTGCTATACTTTCGCTCTTACGGTTATAACCCAGCTATTCCTATTGTTTAGTATTCACGGACACAGATTCACTCGACAAGGCCCCAAATCGGAACACGATTGAGCAGGAAGGAGATTATATTCCAAATAACAAGGTTAGGTGGAAGCAAGAAACAAAATAGGAAAACCGTTAGTATATTTATAGCTTTTTGCATAAGAAGAATCTAGAAGCTTCTCCATGTATCGACTAGCGCTGATTGGATAAGAATCAGCCAATCAGCGTGCGCCAAAGCAATCGTGCATTGAGCATGCTTAAATCCAATCTATGTCCCACTAACACCTCCCCTTTGAGCAGATTCGTAGGATCTGGTGCTAGGGTCCAACTACAACCGAGTGACTGGTCTGTGCTTTCGATTTGTCCATCGTTTTTGTGCCCCATGATGTCGATTGAACTGATTCTCCATAGATAGGTTTCGTTGAGGCTCAAGAGCTGGCGTAGGATGAATGACATCGAAATGTGTTCGTATTTTTCTGCCAAGTAGAGCTTCTGCTTGAGAGACCCCCTTAATCGTCTGGGGGTTCGGTGTAGAGCGATAAATAAGCAGGAACCTCTCTAAGATCTCTTCGGTGGTCCCCTCCCCTTTAGATTTTTTTAGAGCATTTTTAAATGTACTCACAAAGCGTTCCACTTGACCATTTGATTGGGGATGGAATGGAAGTGTTCGGAAGTGATGGATTCCGTTCTGCCGACAAAATTATGAGAAAATTACGGACGTAAGCTGTGTTCCGTTGTCACTAACTATCAATTCCGGGACTCCGAAACGACTGAATAGTTGACGTAGCTTACTGACTGTGCAGCTTGCAGTCGGGTGTTCCATGAGAAAGATTTCTGGCCACTTGCTATATGCATCAACTACCAAAAGGTAAGTTTGTCCATGAAGTGGACCAGCAAAGTCCAAGTGTATACGCTGCCACGGTGACTGTGGTATTGGCCATGATTGCAGCTCTTCTTTTCGCGGTGCTTTCGTTGCTAATGCACATTTGGTACATGAACGGGATAGCTGCTCCAGTTGGGTGTCTAAATGCGGCCAGTATACATAACTTCGTGCTAATGCTTTCATGCGATTTATTCCAGGATGTCCTGCGTGCAACTGTTCAAGCACTGCTGGTTTTAGCTTCTTTGGGATTATGACACGTTCTGCAAACAGCAGGCAGTCGTCGATGATTGAGAGAGAGAGTCTACGCTGGTAAAACTGTTGAAGCTCTGTGGGACTGATCTTCGCGGGCCATCCTTCCAGGTGGAACTTTCTAACTTCTTGTAGAATGGGGTCTCGAAGAGTTTCTTCTCTGACTTCATCTGACGACACTGGAGTGTTTCGAATGGCATCTGCCACTATACTTCGTATTTCTGGGTCTACTGCTATGGAGGCAATGATTATATCCTCTGGTCCAGGATGCTGAACTCCAATTAATCGAGAGAGAGCGTCGGCTTGACCGATAGTATTTGTCGACTGATACTTGATATCGAAATCATAACTCAAAAGCATTGTTGCCCAGCGCTGTAGTCTATTAGCCGTATAGACAGGGATTCCTTTCTTAGAACCAAAGATTTCAATCAAAGGTTTGTGATCTGTCAGTAGAGTAAATGTACAACCATAGAGCATTTTATGAAATCTTTTGACAGCGAAAATGATCGCAAGAGCTTCCTTTTCAATTTGACTGTAGTTCCGCTCGGCTGGGGTAAGTGATCTAGCAGCATGGGCAATTGTCTTTTCTGATTTGTCCGGAAACACGTGAGATATCACTGCTCCAACTCCATGACTAGATGCATCAGATGCGACAACAATTTCCAAGCTGGGATCGAAGTGTGTCAAAAGAATCTTTGAGCTGAGCATTGATTTGACTCTGTCGAACGATGCTTGACATTCTGCTGACCACTGCCAAGATTTATCTTTTGATAGTAATTCATTCAGGGGACCTCTCACTCGATGCATTTCAGGCAAGAATGTACTATAATGACTGATTAACCCCAAGAAGGATCTTAATGAAGAGACATCAGTTGGTGCAGGCATCTTCTGAATGGCTTCGATGTTGGCAGGGTCTGGTCGGCGACCGTTCTTATCTAAGATAAAACCAAGGTATTTGATGGAATGCATAAAGAAGATACACTTTTCCTCACGTAGTTGGAAACCATATTCCAACACTCGGTTAAGGACTTGATGTAGTCGATCAGAAAGTTCATTGTCAGTTGAACCCATAACTATGATATCATCTAGATAAGCTGCTGTACAAGGTATACCTGTTAGCATCGTATCCATTATTTGCTGAAAGATGGCAGGTGCAGTCTTGATGCCAAATGGTAGACGGGTGTATTGAAATAACCCTCGATGAGTGTTAATGGTCAAAAGCTCTCTACTGTCTTCATCTACTTCTACTTGCAGATAGGCATCGGAAAAGTCTATTTTCGCGAAACATGTCCCACCATTAAGTTTGGCAAACAGGTCTTCAGGAACTGGTAACGGATATTGATACACATCTAATGCAGCATTTAAACCGGTCGAGAAATCGGCACATATGCGTATAGTTCCATTCGCCTTCTTAATCACTACGATCGGTGCGGCCCATGCAGAGTAGTTGACTGGTTGAATTACACCAGCCTGTTGCAAGCGATTAAGTTCCTGATCGACTAACTCAAGAGTAGCATATGGTACAGGACGTCTAGGACGAAAAATAGGTTTGGCATCTGGTTTCAGTGGTAAATGAGCTTTCATCTTGGTACAGTGGCCAAGGCTATTCTGAAAAACAGAGGCAAACTTTCTTTTCAGTTTTTCTAGTAACCTTTCACATGTCTTCTTTGCAAGTACTGGGGTGTCTAATGATGAACACAATACGTTGCAGACACTGTTAATCGGTACATCCATTATTCCAAGTTTATCTAACATATCTAGACCAAGAAGATCAAGGTTTGGCCGTTCTGTTAGGTAACATATTCCTGTACAGTTAGTTCCATTGAAGAAAAATTCACATTGTAATTCACCAACCAGTTTTAGCACACCACCTGATGCGTTTTTGGCCGTTTTCTTAGATGGCTTCATTGGCGGTTTACCCAGCAAGTTATACGTTTCTCTAGATACTAAGGTGATATCTGATGCCGTGTCAATTTGAAGACGAGCTGATATGCCGTTTATCTGGATGGCAACATACTTTCTCCGAATGTCATAGTTTGTTTGAAAGGCAGCTACCAGAGAAAGAGAGTTAGGCTCGGCTGGATTCACATGTCGAGAACGTTTATGCTTCTTTTTGGGATGAGACGTATGGTTCGGTGGACAATGACCTTCTTTATGTCCACGTTTGTTGCACACCTGACATATATGCTTTTTAAATGAACAGAATCGTACATAATGCCAATCACCACATAACCAGCATGCATTCGTTGGTTTATTACGAGTTGTTATCGGCTTCTTAACTTTTAACCTAGTAATAGCATTGACACTACTGCAGGTTAAATTAGGATTTACCTGTTCAATCAACTCTTTGTCGTGTCTGATGCTTTGTAGCCGCTTACACTCATCTGTCAACGTTCTGAGTGTGACGTTTGGGTCTTGATCTAGTCGAGCCAAAAGTCTAGTCCTGATCTCAGCATCTTGTAGTGACTGAAGAGCTTTGATGAATATTAGGCATTTAAATTGGTCTTCTGTCAACGAGCGTAACTTGAACCGTTCACATTCTCTGTTGACGATGTCTGCTAAAACACCATATTCATCGCCTTCGCGTTTCACCAAATTTAGACACTGGTGTCGAATACTAAACAATGAGGACGATTCACCGAATACCTCTGACAATTGAATTATCGTCTCCTCGAAACTGAGATCTCGAGGTAACTTTGGCAATATATGGTCAGTATAGCGTGCATGTTCATTAATTCCCAACTTACGTACCAACAATCGAGTCTTCCACGCGTCGTCTTGGTTACAGAATTCTATTCTAAATGTATCTTCCCAACGTTTGAACCACGTGAGAAAAGTATTTCCGCTTTCGGGATCATAGATGAATTCTGGTATGCTGCTAGCAACTGCATCACAAGACGTACTTGAAATGGCATGTGAACTCGAGCAGTGGAAGCTAAGCTGTTGAGTCAGAGTCTCTAACAACCGCATTTGTGCATCTAATTGTTGTTGCTGTTGTTGTAGTATTCGGTTAAGCTGGTCATCTGATATGGACATATTGAATTTATTTTCCTTTTTCCTCGTCGCCACTGTTATATTTTCGCTCTTACGGTTATAACCCAGCTATTCCTATTGCTTAGTATTCACGGACACAGATTCACTCGACAAGGCCCCAAATCAGAACACGATTGAGCAGGAAGGAGATTATATTCCAAATAACAAGGTTAGGTGGAAGCAAGAAACAAAATAGGAAAACCGTTAGTATATTTATAGCTTTTTGCATAAGAAGAATCTAGAAGCTTCTCCATGTATCGACTAGCGCTGATTGGATAAGAATCAGCCAATCAGCGTGCGCCAAAGCAATCGTGCATTGAGCATGCTTAAATCCAATCTATGTCCCACTAACACCTCCCCTTTGAGCAGATTCGTAGGATCTGGTGCTAGGGTCCAACTGCAACCGAGTGACTGGTCTGTGCTTTCGATTTGTCCATCGTTTTTGTGCCCCATGATGTCGATTGAACTGATTCTCCATAGATAGGTTTCGTTGAGGCTCAAGAGCTGGCGTAGGATGAATGACATCGAAATGTGTTCGTATTTTTCTGCCAAGTAGAGCTTCTGCTTGAGAGACCCCCTTAATCGTCTGGGGGTTCGGTGTAGAGCGATAAATAAGCAGGAACCTCTCTAAGATCTCTTCGGTGGTCCCCTCCCCTTTAGATTTTTTTAGAGCATTTTTAAATGTACTCACAAAGCGTTCCACTTGACCATTTGATTGGGGATGGAATGGAAGTGTTCGGAAGTGATGGATTCCGTTCTGCCGACAAAATTATGAGAAAATTACGGACGTAAGCTGTGTTCCGTTGTCACTAACTATCAATTCCGGGACTCCGAAACGACTGAATAGTTGACGTAGCTTACTGACTGTGCAGCTTGCAGTCGGGTGTTCCATGAGAAAGATTTCTGGCCACTTGCTATATGCATCAACTACCAAAAGGTAAGTTTGTCCATGAAGTGGACCAGCAAAGTCCAAGTGTATACGCTGCCACGGTGACTGTGGTATTGGCCATGATTGCAGCTCTTCTTTTCGCGGTGCTTTCGTTGCTAATGCACATTTGGTACATGAACGGGATAGCTGCTCCAGTTGGGTGTCTAAATGCGGCCAGTATACATAACTTCGTGCTAATGCTTTCATGCGATTTATTCCAGGATGTCCTGCGTGCAACTGTTCAAGCACTGCTGGTTTTAGCTTCTTTGGGATTATGACACGTTCTGCAAACAGCAGGCAGTCGTCGATGATTGAGAGAGAGAGTCTACGCTGGTAAAACTGTTGAAGCTCTGTGGAACTGATCTTCGCGGGCCATCCTTCCAGGTGGAACTTTCTAACTTCTTGTAGAATGGGGTCTCGAAGAGTTTCTTCTCTGACTTCATCTGACGACACTGGAGTGTTTCGAATGGCATCTGCCACTATACTTCGTATTTCTGGGTCTACTGCTATGGAGGCAATGATTATATCCTCTGGTCCAGGATGCTGAACTCCAATTAATCGAGAGAGAGCGTCGGCTTGACCGATAGTATTTGTCGACTGATACTTGATATCGAAATCATAACTCAAAAGCATTGTTGCCCAGCGCTGTAGTCTATTAGCCGTATAGACAGGGATTCCTTTCTTAGAACCAAAGATTTCAATCAAAGGTTTGTGATCTGTCAGTAGAGTAAATGTACAACCATAGAGCATTTTATGAAATCTTTTGACAGCGAAAATGATCGCAAGAGCTTCCTTTTCAATTTGACTGTAGTTCCGCTCGGCTGGGGTAAGTGATCTAGCAGCATGGGCAATTGTCTTTTCTGATTTGTCCGGAAACACGTGAGATATCACTGCTCCAACTCCATGACTAGATGCATCAGATGCGACAACAATTTCCAAGCTGGGATCGAAGTGTGTCAAAAGAATCTTTGAGCTGAGCATTGATTTGACTCTGTCGAACGATGCTTGACATTCTGCTGACCACTGCCAAGATTTATCTTTTGATAGTAATTCATTCAGGGGACCTCTCACTCGATGCATTTCAGGCAAGAATGTACTATAATGACTGATTAACCCCAAGAAGGATCTTAATGAAGAGACATCAGTTGGTGCAGGCATCTTCTGAATGGCTTCGATGTTGGCAGGGTCTGGTCGGCGACCGTTCTTATCTAAGATAAAACCAAGGTATTTGATGGAATGCATAAAGAAGATACACTTTTCCTCACGTAGTTGGAAACCATATTCCAACACTCGGTTAAGGACTTGATGTAGTCGATCAGAAAGTTCATTGTCAGTTGAACCCATAACTATGATATCATCTAGATAAGCTGCTGTACAAGGTATACCTGTTAGCATCGTATCCATTATTTGCTGAAAGATGGCAGGTGCAGTCTTGATGCCAAATGGTAGACGGGTGTATTGAAATAACCCTCGATGAGTGTTAATGGTCAAAAGCTCTCTACTGTCTTCATCTACTTCTACTTGCAGATAGGCATCGGAAAAGTCTATTTTCGCGAAACATGTCCCACCATTAAGTTTGGCAAACAGGTCTTCAGGAACTGGTAACGGATATTGATACACATCTAATGCAGCATTTAAACCGGTCGAGAAATCGGCACATATGCGTATAGTTCCATTCGCCTTCTTAATCACTACGATCGGTGCGGCCCATGCAGAGCAGTTGACTGGTTGAATTACACCAGCCTGTTGCAAGCGATTAAGTTCCTGATCGACTAACTCAAGAGTAGCATATGGTACAGGACGTCTAGGACGAAAAATAGGTTTGGCATCTGGTTTCAGTGGTAAATGAGCTTTCATCTTGGTACAGTGGCCAAGGCTATTCTGAAAAACAGAGGCAAACTTTCTTTTCAGTTTTTCTAGTAACCTTTCACATGTCTTCTTTGCAAGTACTGGGGTGTCTAATGATGAACACAATACGTTGCAGACACTGTTAATCGGTACATCCATTATTCCAAGTTTATCTAACATATCTAGACCAAGAAGATCAAGGTTTGGCCGTTCTGTTAGGTAACATATTCCTGTACAGTTAGTTCCATTGAAGAAAAATTCACATTGTAATTCACCAACCAGTTTTAGCACACCACCTGATGCGTTTTTGGCCGTTTTCTTAGATGGCTTCATTGGCGGTTTACCCAGCAAGTTATACGTTTCTCTAGATACTAAGGTGATATCTGATGCCGTGTCAATTTGAAGACGAGCTGATATGCCGTTTATCTGGATGGCAACATACTTTCTCCGAATGTCATAGTTTGTTTGAAAGGCAGCTACCAGAGAAAGAGAGTTAGGCTCGGCTGATTTCACATGTCGAGAACGTTTATGCTTCTTTTGGGGATGAGACGTACGATTCGGTGGACAATGACCTTTTTTATGTCCACGTTTGTTGAACACCTGACATATATGCTTCTTAAATGGACAGAATCGTACATAATGCCAATCACCACATAACCAGCATGCAGTCGTTGGTTTATTACGAGTTGTTATCGGCTTCTTAACTTTTAACCTAGTAATAGCATTGACACTACTGCAGGTTAAATTAGGATTTACATGTTCAATCAACTTGTTGTCGTGTCTGATGCTTTGTAGCCGCTTACACTCATCTGTTAACGTTCTGAGTGTGACGTTTGGGTCTTGATCTAGTCGAGCCAAAAGTCTAGTCCTGATCTCAGCATCTTGTGGTGACTGAAGAGCTTTGATGAATATTAGGCATTTAAATTGGTCTTCTGTCAACGAGCGTAACTTGAACCGTTCACATTCTCTGTTGACGATGTCTGCTAAAACACCATATTCATCGGCTTCGCGTTTCACCAAATTTAGACACTGATGTCGAATACTAAACAATGAGGAGGATTCACCGAATAACTCTGACAATTGAATTGTCGTCTCCTCGAAACTGAGCTCTCGAGGTAACTTAGGCAATATATGGTCAGCATAGCGTGCATGTTCATTAATTCCTAACTTACGTACCAACAGTCGAGTCTTCCACGCGTCGTCTTGGTTACAGAATTCTATTCTAAATGTATCTTCCCAACGTTTGAACCACGTGAGAAAAGTATTTCCGCTTTCGGGATCATAGATGAATTCTGGTATGCTGCTAGCAACTGCATCACAAGACGTACTTGAAATGGCATGTGAACTCGAGCAGTGGAAGCTAAGCTGTTGAGTCAGAGTCTCTAACAACCGCATTTGTGCATCTAATTGTTGTTGCTGTTGTTGTAGTATTCGGTTAAGCTGGTCGTCTGATATGGACATATTGAATTTATTTTCCTTTTTCCCCGTCGCCACTGTTATATTTTCGCTCTTACGGTTATAACCCAGCTATTCCTATCGCTTAGTATTCACGGACACAGATTCACTCGACAAGGCCCCAAATCAGAACACGATTGAGCAGGAAGGAGATTATATTCCAAATAACAAGGTTAGGTGGAAGCAAGAAACAAAATAGGAAAACCGTTAGTATATTTATAGCTTTTTGCATAAGAAGAATCTAGAAGCTTCTCCATGTATCGACTAGCGCTGATTGGATAAGAATCAGCCAATCAGCGTGCGCCAAAGCAATCGTGCATTGAGCATGCTTAAATCCAATCTATGTCCCACTAACACCTCCCCTTTGAGCAGATTCGTAGGATCTGGTGCTAGGGTCCAACTGCAACCGAGTGACTGGTCTGTGCTTTCGATTTGTCCATCGTTTTTGTGCCCCATGATGTCGATTGAACTGATTCTCCATAGATAGGTTTCGTTGAGGCTCAAGAGCTGGCGTAGGATGAATGACATCGAAATGTGTTCGTATTTTTCTGCCAAGTAGAGCTTCTGCTTGAGAGACCCCCTTAATCGTCTGGGGGTTCGGTGTAGAGCGATAAATAAGCAGGAACCTCTCTAAGATCTCTTCGGTGGTCCCCTCCCCTTTAGATTTTTTTAGAGCATTTTTAAATGTACTCACAAAGCGTTCCACTTGACCATTTGATTGGGGATGGAATGGAAGTGTTCGGAAGTGATGGATTCCGTTCTGCCGACAAAATTGTGAGAAAATTATGGACGTAAGCTGTGTTCCGTTGTCACTAACTATCAATTCCGGGACTCCGAAACGACTGAATAGTTGACGTAGCTTACTGACTGTGCAGCTTGCAGTCGGGTGTTCCATGAGAAAGATTTCTGGCCACTTGCTATATGCATCAACTACCAAAAGGTAAGTTTGTCCATGAAGTGGACCAGCAAAGTCCAAGTGTATATGCTGCCACGGTGACTGTGGTATTGGCCATGATTGCAGCTCTTCTTTTCGCGGTGCTTTCGTTGCTAATGCACATTTGGTACATGAACGGGATAGCTGCTCCAGTTGGGTGTCTAAATGCGGCCAGTATACATAACTTCGTGCTAATGCTTTCATGCGATTTATTCCAGGATGTCCTGCGTGCAACTGTTCAAGCACTGCTGGTTTTAGCTTCTTTGGGATTATGACACGTTCTGCAAACAGCAGGCAGTCGTCGATGATTGAGAGAGAGTCTACGCTGGTAAAACTGTTGAAGCTCTGTGGAACTGATCTTCGCGGGCCATCCTTCCAGGTGGAACTTTCTAACTTCTTGTAGAATGGGGTCTCGAAGAGTTTCTTCTCTGACTTCATCTGACGACACTGGAGTGTTTCGAATGGCATCTGCCACTATACTTCGTATTTCTGGGTCTACTGCTATGGAGGCAATGATTATATCCTCTGGTCCAGGATGCTGAACTCCAATTAATCGAGAGAGAGCGTCGGCTTGACCGATAGTATTTGTCGACTGATACTTGATATCGAAATCATAACTCAAAAGCATTGTTGCCCAGCGCTGTAGTCTATTAGCCGTATAGACAGGGATTCCTTTCTTAGAACCAAAGATTTCAATCAAAGGTTTGTGATCTGTCAGTAGAGTAAATGTACAACCATAGAGCATTTTATGAAATCTTTTGACAGCGAAAATGATCGCAAGAGCTTCCTTTTCAATTTGACTGTAGTTCCGCTCGGCTGGGGTAAGTGATCTAGCAGCATGGGCAATTGTCTTTTCTGATTTGTCCGGAAACACGTGAGATATCACTGCTCCAACTCCATGACTAGATGCATCAGATGCGACAACAATTTCCAAGCTGGGATCGAAGTGTGTCAAAAGAATCTTTGAGCTGAGCATTGATTTGACTCTGTCGAACGATGCTTGACATTCTGCTGACCACTGCCAAGATTTATCTTTTGATAGTAATTCATTCAGGGGACCTCTCACTCGATGCATTTCAGGCAAGAATGTACTATAATGACTGATTAACCCCAAGAAGGATCTTAATGAAGAGACATCAGTTGGTGCAGGCATCTTCTGAATGGCTTCGATGTTGGCAGGGTCTGGTCGGCGACCGTTCTTATCTAAGATAAAACCAAGGTATTTGATGGAATGCATAAAGAAGATACACTTTTCCTCACGTAGTTGGAAACCATATTCCAACACTCGGTTAAGGACTTGATGTAGTCGATCAGAAAGTTCATTGTCAGTTGAACCCATAACTATGATATCATCTAGATAAGCTGCTGTACAAGGTATACCTGTTAGCATCGTATCCATTATTTGCTGAAAGATGGCAGGTGCAGTCTTGATGCCAAATGGTAGACGGGTGTATTGAAATAACCCTCGATGAGTGTTAATGGTCAAAAGCTCTCTACTGTCTTCATCTACTTCTACTTGCAGATAGGCATCGGAAAAGTCTATTTTCGCGAAACATGTCCCACCATTAAGTTTGGCAAACAGGTCTTCAGGAACTGGTAACGGATATTGATACACATCTAATGCAGCATTTAAACCGGTCGAGAAATCGGCACATATGCGTATAGTTCCATTCGCCTTCTTAATCACTACGATCGGTGCGGCCCATGCAGAGTAGTTGACTGGTTGAATTACACCAGCCTGTTGCAAGCGATTAAGTTCCTGATCGACTAACTCAAGAGTAGCATATGGTACAGGACGTCTAGGACGAAAAATAGGTTTGGCATCTGGTTTCAGTGGTAAATGAGCTTTCA